>NTMA01000139.1:0-82642 GCA_002917075.1 Hawksworthiomyces lignivorus | reverse complement strand
ACTTATAAAACGAACAAATACCATCTTCCTTTATTAAATATAATTGGAGTAGATGCTTGTCATCAATCCTTTTGTATTGCTTTTGCTTTTTTATCTGGCGAATCAATGTCAGACTTCGAATGGGCATTAAATGAATTAAAGTCTATTTATATTCGATTCAATATAGACTTTCCGTCTGTCATTATCACGGACCGCTCTCTTGCGTGTATAAACGCCATTACATTAGTTTTTCCATCGTCAGCCTTTCTTTTATGTCTTTGGCATATAAATAAAGCTGTGGTACAACATTGTAAGACGGCTTTTCAAACAAAAGAAGTGTGGGATAAATTCATTGGAGATTGGCATTTAATTCTTGAATCTTCAAATGAAACAATATATGAAGAACGTCTACGCGATTTTACGATACAATATTCAACACAATATTACAATCAAGTTGAATATTTAAAACAAACATGGTTGACAACCTTTAAAGAAAATATAGTCAAGGCTTGGACTAATCAGTATCGTCATTACAATATTGTGGTTACCTCGCGAGTTGAAGCTATTCATGCTTATTTAAAAAAACATCTCGAGACTTCACAAAACAATCTCTATGAAGTTGGAAGAGGTATCACCAACGCTGTACAAAGCCAAATCACTGAAGTAATTCATACACACAGAAACGAAAAAATAAAACGCCAAATTGAGATTCGCAATAGTCTCTTTGATTCTGTCTTTAATGTTGTATCCTATAAAGCAATGGTATTGGTCAACAAACAAAGAGAAAAGCTTGAAAACGAAGTGCCTCTTCCAAGTTGTACTGGTGTATTTACACGTACAATGGGGTTGCCTTGTGCACACGTTCTTCAGACTAAACATCAAAAAATTGAACAACGACACATCTATCAAAGTCTCACACCACATGAATTTGATATACGATGGCATCTTCTTGAAAAAACAACTCCTTCTCGAATTTTATTGGAGCCAGAGGTTCGAATTGATAACGTTGTACGCAATCCAAGACTTCCAGTAAATAGTACACAACGTGAGGCCAGCGGATTTGAAGCAGTTGAGAGACCTGGTCGCAGATGTGGGCTTTGTCGGGCAGAAGGACACAATAGAAGGACGTGCCCAACTCTCATAGGCGCCTCTCCGCCTTCTGAACCAGCTGAGGCCGCAAATTTGGTGGATAGGTCGCCTTTTTTACGGCTTGGGACGGTCGCTTCGGAGCAGAGTGAAGAAACAGCGGTAGAATAGCTTAATTTAGATGTCAGGATGGAGGACACGTAGTGGTTGACTAAGTATGAGGTGCGGTGGTACGTTAATTGGTTTTTTTTTTTTTTTTGGAATTTTTTTAGTATTTGTTTTAATTGATTTTGTTGTTTTTTATCGTATTTGTTGCTCTATTCAGAATCTCACGATAGTTTTGTAAGGCCTCATACTAGGCCTAATTAGGCGGTGGAAAGTTTCAGCCAATCAGAAGTTGAGTATGTGCAGGGGGGGGCGCTCATTTGGTAAAAAGGGGGCGCTCATCTATCAGGAGCCCCTATTATCCGCCAGCCGCCCAAAAGAAAAAGAAGTCAACCTTCTTTTGGCAACTGTGACAATTTCCTCAACAACCCCCTCGGCTGCAGCAGCATATTGCACATGGTTAGCATCCACTCATTTCGTGGACCTGAGCTTATGTCATTGTCATTAGAGAGAACAGACATACCGCATCGCAGAACGCTTTTGGAGGAGCCAGGCGAATGATGCCTTGGTGAAGCTCCATCTTACTGCCCTTCCCGTCTTCAGTAATTGATACTAGCAATTACAAGCCACACCCTCAACCTTCTTACTACAATCAATCCTCGCACTCCGCACTATCCGCCCCTCGACAATGCGTCTTCTAGAACGTAACAGTAAAGGCGAGGTCTGTTTGACTAAGAACTTTCTCGCCGACGAAGCGCCTCCAGCATACGCAATCCTTTCCCACACCTGGGGACTCGACGAGGTTAGCTTCGAAGACCTCGTGAATGGCACCGGCAAGGATAAACTCGGTTATAGAAAAATCCAATTCTGTGGAGACCAAGCTGAGCGACATGGATTGCGATACTTTTGGGTCGATACGTGCTGTATCGACAGACGAAGCAGTGCCGAGCTCCAGGAGGCTATCAACCGTATGTTTCGCTGGTATCACGATGCCGCCGTATGTTATGTCTATCTCACAGATGTCTCGGCACTTGCATACAATTATAATATGTCAAGTGGACGGCCTTGGGAACCGGCTCTTCGGAAAAGCCGGTGGTTCACCCGTGGGTGGACCCTCCAAGAACTTATTTCTCCAGTGGCAGTGGAATTCTTTTCAAAAGAATGGGAGTATTTAGGAAACAAGAGGTCTCTAGAAAAACTCATCCACGGGGTGACAGGAATCCCTATGGAAGCCCTTCGCGGTAGTCCTCTCTCGAGATTCAGTGTTTCAGAGAGAATTGGGTGGATCGATGGTCGAGACACCACCCTCGAAGAGGACATGGCATATTGTTTGTTCGGCATTTTTGATATCCAAATGCCACTGCTTTATGGCGAAGGGAGAAGTAGGGCATTCCGGCGGCTACAAGAAGAAATGAATAAGACGGAAAATGATGGACTCCTGCCCATCCTGACTGCGAGCGACGTAGTTATCAACAATAACAGAGGTGATACTCCCAATTTCGCGGGAGCAACTTTTAATGCACCTTTGTTCTTTGGCCAGAATCTTTCCAATCAACGACATGGAGAGATCTTTTATAATTCGAATAATAGTATGTTAGTTGGACCAACATGGAGCTCTCTCGAACAAGAAAGTCGTCTTAAAGACGATCCTTCAAGTACAACACACTCGAAAGGCCTAAGACTACCACCTCTAACGGAGAAACGTAAATTGATGTTGTTAAACTCATTGAGGTTCGGCCAAATCGATACACGTCAGATGACGATCAAGAAAGCTCACGCTAAAACATGTAGCTGGCTTCTGGAGAAATCGGAATATCGTGATTGGCTTAATCCCGACAAGCTCTACAATCATCATGGCTTCTTGTGGATTAAAGGGAAGCCTGGGGTTGGAAAATCAACGTTAATGAAATTTGCTCTTACCGATGCTCAGAAAGAGATGAAGGATAAAGTCGTCATTTCCTTCTTCTTCAATGCACGTGGAGACACCTTAGAGAAGTCTACAGCTGGGATGTATCGATCGCTATTACTACAGCTTCTTGAACTACTCCCAAACCTCCAAGACGTCTTCAATTCTCTTGGTTTAACTCCATGGGATGATGGCATCCCATCTTGGACCATCGAATCACTAAAAGCCCTCTTTGAGCAAGCTGTACAGAATCTTGGGAAATTCTCGTTAGTGTGTTTTATCGACGCCTTAGACGAATGCGACGAGCAACAGGTGCGAGATATGATATCATATTTTGAGAGTGTCTGCGAATCGACTGTGTCCGCACGTATTACATTCCAGGTCTGCTTTTCCAGTAGACACTACCCTCATATCACTATTTCAAAAGGTCTGAACCTAGTCCTTGAAGGACAGGAGGGGCACGACGAGGACATAGCCAAATACTTAGACTCGGAGTTGAAAATTGGATACAGCAAGCTCGCCGAGCAGATCCGTGTCGAGGTCAAAGAAAAAGCATCAGGAATCTTTATGTGGGTTTTCTTAGTTGTTGGTATATTGAACAAAGAACATGATGAGGGACGAAGCATTCATCGTCTTCAGCAGAAGCTCAAAGATATCCCTGGCGATTTGCATGAGCTCTTCCGCGACATTCTGATACGGGACTGCCGAAACAAAGACGAGCTTCTTCTTTGTATTCAGTGGATTCTCTTCGCACGAAAGCCGCTGGAACCAAAGGAGTTATATTATGCAATTTTGTCAGGAATCGAACCCGAAGACCTTTCAGAATGGGATGTCGATGATATGCCGGTGGATGCCATTGAGAGATTCATCCTGAATTCCTCCAAAGGGCTTGCCGAAATCATTAAATCCGATCAACCTAGCGTGCAATTCATTCATGAATCCGTCGCCGATTTTCTTCTCAAGGATAACGGGCTCAAGGAACTTTGGCCTGACCTCGGAAGCAACTTCCAAGGGGAGAGCCATGACCGTCTCAGGCAGTGCTGTATGGTCTATATGAATTTCGGTATCATCAATAAGGATAGGATTCTAAAGTTAAATTGGGAAGAATCTCTAGACGATGTAAAAGCAGCATTTCCTTTTCTGCAATATGCTGTGCAGAACATCCTCTACCATGCCGATGTGGCAGAAGGTAGTGGCATCGAGCAGGCACGCTTTATTGAGAGATTTCGAGTTGCCGACTGGGTGAAGCTTGACAATATATTTCCGGGCGTCGCAAACTGCCACAAAAATCCGAGTATTTTATACATTATGTCAGAGCAGAACCTCGCGAATCTCATTAGCCACCATCCGTCAAAATTATCGTTCTGTGATGTAGAGGATGAGGATTATGGGCCGCCAATTTTTGCAGCTCTAGCTACTGGTAGCTATAAGGCAGTGGGGGAATTTCTTAAGGCGCAGGCCGAAACTGAACCACCAACTTCTCAGCTTCGAGGCCTTTGCGATGAATACTTTCAAGAAGGATACCAGCCCGTGTGCCTATCAAGCAATTTTACTTTCTCGTCGCTAGGGAATATCCTCTCATGTCTTGCAGATACGGGCAACGAACTGATCCTTGCGTTTCTTCTTACCTCACATAAGTTCGATGTTGACTCCAAGGATAGATTCGATGAGACACCGCTATTACGGGCTGCATCGAAAGGACATAAGGATGTCGTCCAGATACTTCTCAACCAGTCAGCTGACGTCGAAATACGTGATAAACACGGTCGAACTCCACTATCGATGGCTGCTGGGAGAAAACACGCAACTGTAGTTAAACAGCTCCTTCGGGCAGGAGCTAATGTCGAAGTGGCAGACTGTGGTGGTCGTACTCCGTTATCATGGTCTACCGGCATACGGAAGAATAATGATGTCACTGAACTTCTTCTAGACAAGGGGGCCAACATAGAGACGGCAGACGAATACGGCCGGACACCGCTGTCTTGGGCAGCCATTGTATTCGGAGGCGAGGATACTGTCAGGCTTCTTCTCTCGAGGGGGGCCAATACAGAAGCAAAAGATAAAGATGGCCAGACACCGCTGTCTTTGGCCGCTACCAGTTACTGGAATATAGATACTGTCCAACTGTTACTTAGTATGGGAGCAAATATTGAGGCGGTAGATAATGATGGACGAACTCCGCTGTTGAGGGCTGCTGGTACATATGATCGAGCTGCCAGCGTCGAGATGCTGATTAAGAAAGGAGCGAATATCGAAGCAACAGATAGATATGGCCGGACACCGCTGTCGAGAGCTGCCACTATGTATAGAGGGAAGAATGTCGTCGAACTCCTTCTGGATAATGGGGCTAATATGGAAGCTGCAGACAAAAATGGTCGAACACCGCTGTCTTGGGCCGTAACCGAAAGTTGGGCTGCAGATTCTGTCGAAATGTTGCTTGACAGAGGAGCCGATATCGAGACGGTTGACAAAAACGGTCGAACGCCTCTGTCACACGCCCTTGAGACAGGGTGCGAGCCCATGGTTAAGCTGCTTCTGGGGAAAGGGGGACAATATCAAAGCAGCAGATAATTATGGTCAAACGTGCCGCGGGCCAAGTCCCCATGAGCGGCCCAGGGCGACTCCAGGGCCAGAGATTACCACAGGCCCGCCGGCTCCACCGGGCTTGGACCGACCCCCATTTCAGGCAAGGGAGTTGGGCTGAGCGTTTTTGTGAAAGTCTTCCTTCTGTAAAAGAGAACATGATGTCGTGGGCGTCAGAAAGTGGCACCCTTCCGAAAATCAAGAAATGTGAGGCTTCTAATATCCTGGTTGGCTCCGTGCCCGTTGCTGCTTTGACAACTACATCTAAATACTCCGACGTCTATTTCTTGTACTGTTGGCATTTTCATATTTATTTCTTCTCTTTTATTTCCTAGGCACTCCATATTTGTAAGGTAGACCCATACTGTTGCGTGTAAAAGCCCGATAGCTTGGGATTCCATAAGTAGGAATACAAATTTGGATGACTTTCCTAAGGGTAACTTGGACCAACGGCGGCCATAAGTAGAGATAAAACAGAGCTAGCGGACCGTCAAAACCGGCTCATCTTTTCCTTTGCTGCCTAGAGTCAGTATCTAATTTACATTTATAACTCACTTTTTGCCTTGTTTCTTTCTTTCTTTCTTTCCTTCTGTCTTCTGTCTTCGTTATTTCCTTCCATCCTTCTCCTTTTCTCTCTCTCTCTTTCCTCCCTTTACCTCCATCGAAGCCGTTTAAGAGCCATTAAGGCACATACCGCATTTCACACCAAGGGTTCCACGAGTAGTAGTAGTACAAGGTGCCCTGGCCAAACAGGTGACACGCCCACCCTTCCTCTTCGGGGTGGCTGTGAGGCGCGGCGGCGTCGTCTCCGACTTCGACAGCCACCCCGAACCGATACCTGCGGGTGTGATCTCTGTTGCGCGTCTGCCGGAAGCAGACCCGGGCCGGCCGCTGCACTAGCTGGCTGTCGTCAAGGCCGAGACGGCACTGACCGAGCGCGCGTGCGCCGCCGTTGTCGTACCAGAGGAGCATGCCGCCGCAGACCAAGGGGCTGCTGTCGCCGAACTGGAAGATGCGCACGGCGCGGACGCCGCCAAGCGGCGCCGAGGAGACGTAGATCTGCTTGAGGTAGTCGACGTCGAAGAGCCTCGGCGGCAGATGAAGATCGAGCGCGGGGACGGGCACCGGGCCGTGAGTGTCCTTCTCCTCCTTTTCTTCCTTCTCCTCCTCCTCCTTTTCGCTCCCTCCTTCTCTTCGTCTCGAAAGTGGGCGCGCGTCGGAATGCGCGCCCAAGACGTCGACAAAATTGCCGTCTGGCAGCTCCCCATAGACCAAGGTGGTCGGGCTCCCATAGGCGAGGAGCTTGGTCTCGCCGAAGGCGGTCCCCCTAACCGTGCGTTCCCCGTCCCCGTGTGGCCTTGTGTAGCCAATCAGTACGTCGCCAGCGAGCGCCATCCGAACCTGGGAGTAGAGCGTGCGCGCGGAAAATGGCCAGTTGTTAGCGTTCCGCACCTTTGCGGGGCGAGCAGACTCCACCGGGACTCACCACGAGCGTGATGCCGCTTCTGACGCGGCGTGCCCAGACAGCCGTAACGCGATCTATTAGCCCGATCGGCATGAACACCCAGACCAAATAATGGTTGCGGACTGCCATGCATTCGACCATCTCCGCGGCATGGTCTCTAGCGGTCCGATGCACATGTATGCGGTAGATGCGGTCGCCGTTGAAGAAAAACGTCAGACCGAAGCAGCGGCTGATATCCACGGCGCACAGCTGGGTAGGGATGTGCTCGCGGTGATCCCAGCTCTTAAAGTCGGAGCTTCTAATCATGCAGCCCTTTTCTGGATCGGGAAAACGAGGGGAATTCCACATGTTGAACCCCGGACAGCCGGGAGGCAAACGCAATCGAAGGAGGCCATTCTTTTTGCCCCAGGAAAAAAGTTTCGTATAATTAGATGGTAACGAAAGTCTTCTTGTAGAGAGGGGAGGGGTAGTATAAAATACATACCTTGCATTCCACGGCGACGCCAGCGATTGTTGCTCTCGGCAGATCGTCCATGTCTTCGATTATGTAGGCGCGCCGCGACGTGGGCGCAAAGGGCGCATAGAACGCGCTCGTCAGAGGCAGGCGCTCGATCTGGCTGATGCCCTGGCGGTCGATGGTGATACGCATGAGCCGGCGCGGCGACGCGAGAAGAGTGGGAGCGGAGGCGTCTGCCAGGCGCAGAACGTGCCCGCGTTCCCATGAGAGGATCATCTCGAGCGGCAGGACATGCACAGGGGCAGCGGGCTGCTGGTGCGGGCGCGGGCCCCAGCAGTCCCGCTGGCGCTGCCACTGGCGCCGCAGCTGACGCATGGCAGCCCCTGCCCGGAGGCGGAGGCAGCGCACAGCTACCGCCCGCCAGAGCAGGCTGTGGGCCGACAGCTCATAGATGAGCTGCACGAGCTCCGACGGCAGCGCCGTAGCAAGCTGTGGCAGGTCGGCCGCGGCGGCCACGCGGGTAAACACGGCGCGCTCGAGGCGGCCAAATGACACAGGCCCGTCGTCGTCCTCTAGGCGCACCTTGGGCCCATGCGCCCAAGGTCGGCGCCAGGCTCCGGCTGTCCAGAGCTGATCTAGGAGGAGGAAATCGGCATTCTGCTTGCCGGGGTCTCCTCCCGCCTTATCGTGATTATTATTCTCTATTATTCTTGGGCCCTGCTTGCGCTGCTCGCCTTGCTCGCCTTGCTCGTCGTCTTCGCTGCTCTGACTGCCTTGCTCGTCTTCCTCTCCCTCCTCGTCCTCTTCGTCCTGCTCGCCCTGCCATCCCTCTTCCTCATTACGGCGGGCTCGGTCCCGCGCCGTCCCAGCACAGCAGCCATCAACGCTGCAAGCATCGGCTTTGACGCTGTCGCCATCGCTCGGCGTAGGCTTCACCACAAAGAGACGAAAGCAGTCGTAATGCACAGCCACGGTCATCGGACCCTCCTTGCACGCCGGGCACGACGATCGAGACCGCCGGCACGGCGCCAGCCCGTCCATGCTCGCCACGGCGTCATGGGCCGGCGGAAACAGGAATGGGCGTGTTAACTCCCCGGAGTACGCGGTGGAGTCTTGGTTGCCAAACACTGCTTGAGGCGTGAGCACTTGAAGGGCAAATGCATTTCGGCCAGAACACCCTCTATTTGCACGGGAGAAACACAAAACAGAAGCAACTTTTATGTAGAAACAATTACAAAACCAACATGAAATAATCTCCATAAAAGAAAAAAACAAACAAAGGTGTCATGAGGTACTTCCACAGTGAAAACGTGAAAATGGAGGTCGACTCACTTGCGACAACCCTCTCATGACGCAGGATAGTGTCACCACAGGCACCACACTCGTCAGGCACTGGGAAGTGCGTCCAATGATGTAACCGGAGCATCTAAACGTATGTATTTTGTATTGTAAGCTACGTTGTGTCTGATTCGAGTCCCGATACTTTTGCTTATTTTATGAAGAAGAAGAAGAAAGTTACAATGCATTTCAGCCTTGTGGCGGTATGTGTTTTCATGTACCTAGCTAACCACCTCTGCCCAAAAGATACTTGCCCCACGTACCCAAAAGGCATACAATTTAAAAATACCTAAAAGGCTTCCTATTCTTCTTCACTATCTTCGCTATCTTCGTTGTCGCTATCACCACTTTGTTGTCGCTCCCGCTCCTACTACAATCTGTTTATCCATTCTATCCTCACTTTTGGCTACAATCATGTGCTCGTTCAATTCCATTTCCTCTTTCCCTTCCTCACCAGGAGTATCCTCCAAGTTAGCCAAATATCTAGCTGATGCTTGTGACGCTAAAGTCTGATCAGGCGTTATATCCACTTATGGTCGAGGACTGATCGTTCTCGTTTCCTACGAAGCACTCCATAGGCGCTTGGGGCTTCAAATCTGACAGAATCTTACGCGGTAAAAGTGGCTATGGTGCAATTGTGTGGGGTCGTTACGGCCAGGATTTGAGTCCGCGTACCAATACGAAGAAAGTAGTTAATACTTTAAAAAGCATAGTTAGAGAGTGATTAGGATCCTGTATTTTACTGTACTCGTACGATGTAGAATTGTACAGCAATGCCCCATTTCCCTGCGCCACCACCACTGGGAAGGTCGAGCCTTTTGTTTCCTTTCATTTCCCTGAACCCGCGTAAAAAAAATTATGGGGCTCATCTGCAATGTTGTCAACGTGTATGGAAGTGTATTAGTATTAATATTTTATAATATTAAAGAAAAAAAAAAAAAAAAGGGAAACTCGTCGTTATCGTTTTTGCGCTTACGGTAAAACTAAAGCGTTAACGTGATGACATTACACGTATGATAGTACAGAACCAATTAAGGTTATAAAGATTCATTTTTTGGGCAACGAGTACAGTGGTAATGTAGCAGCTAAGGGAAATAAGGACATGATTAAGCCTTTTATGTATCTGTCTTGTGTATTCCGTGCCCGAGTACTCCGTGGTCGATCCTCATAGTCAATAAAGTCGTTTTCTTTATTGGTATTGCAGACGATCCTACAATCTTCTTCTATATAAAGATAGATGCCGACTCTACACGGAGTAGCTTTCAAAGGTCTTCAAAAGACGAACTGAAAAAAGGTCCAGTAATTACTTACCTTCGTTTATTTGGCTTGCTAGCTCTTCAAAAACTTGGTATTAAACACCTTCCTTCCTGCCTATTTTTTTGTCTTAACGGCCAAGCATTTGATTCCCTTGGCACAATTACATTGCCCTTCTTTCTTCTCTTCCACCCCAGCTCTTGACATACCAAAAAAAATGCACGGAATCACTGTTACGACCGTTGTTGGCACGCTGGCCGTCATGGCGTCCACAGCCACAGCCGCTGCTACCGGTAGTATCACCTGCGCCAAGAGCCTGTACATCCTTTGCGCACGCGGATCTGGCGAAGCCGCCGTGTCCGCCAACTACCCGAACAACACGGGATCACCGGGTATCCTGGCGCTCAAGATCGCTGACCAGATCAACGGCACCCAGATTTCGGGTGTCGTCTACTCGGCACAAGACGCGTATAACGGCGCCCTCAATCTAACGACGTACGCGGCTTCAGAGGCAAATGGTACGAACGCTATCATACAAGAGATAGAAGCCTACAATGCCGCCTGCCCCAACGGGAAGATTGCCTTGATTGGGTACTCGCAGGGCGCTCAGCTCGTGCAGGACGCGCTGTGCGGTGGCATAGGAGCATATGGATTCAACAGCGATGCCCCGTTGCCATCGGAAATCGTCAACAAGAATAGTAAGTCCCCACGCCCTCCCCCCTTGGCAGAGATGAAACAAAGTCCTTCTTTTGAGTATGCTTGCTAATGCTACGCTATCCTGACAGTTGTTGCTATCGCTCTCATCGCGGACCCTACGCACATTGCCAACACGACGTACGACTACGGCAACAGCACGCGTAACGGCGTTTTCGCCCGCAAGAACACGACGGCATGCAACGCTTACGCCAACAAATATGGCTCGTGGTGTGAGGCCAACGACTTCTTTTGCGACTCCGGCACCACCGCGGACGCCAGGACAATCCACCTAGAGGAGCCGAGTACCTATGGCGACCAGATCGTGCAGTTTGTTGTGGACAAGTGGACTAACTTCACTGAGACCACCTCCACGGGAACGTCGGCATCTGCCACAGTGTCCGGCACGGGATCGCCGACGGCGTCGCCGACGGCGTCGATAACGTCCAGCGGTGTTGCCGGCAGCCTGTTTGATCAGTCGAGCCAGACACTGCTCGTGGGTGCGTCGGTGGTATTGGCAACATGGCTGTTGAACTGAAAAGAGTCTCGACGAGGAGCTTTATAGATAAAGTTTTTGGATTTGAGTTTGTGTGAAGCTAGTTATATATAATAATTAATTTTTTTTTTCTGTTAACCCTTTTTTCCCTTTTCCTTCTTTCTTTTATGTAAAAATAGAACTTAAGCAAAATAATGACTTAGTCGGTGCTATTTATAGTACTGCGTCTAGATGATACCTATATATGATTCGAACTATGTTTTATTATTATTTTAGTCTTTCGACTTTCTCTTATCTCTGTCTTGGTTCACTCTCTCATTTTATTTTCGATGAAATAGGAGATTGTTTGGTTTACCAGCTAAGTCGTGAAGGCGATATACTGGCAAGCCCCCTTGGCCAGCAAGTGGCCAGGATTTGGGTTTTTTTTACAGTGAGTAGCTTGAGGTGCATTTAATTACATAGTTAATAAGCGTTTAAAAAGGCTATTCTCCGAGAACAATGACGTGTTTGCTGATTCTCGTACACACGGTTATTTAATCAATTTCATCTATGTTGTTGTATTTATGAGCCTTAACACAGTATGTGCACTTTCATGATGCCGTCACTTCTTTAGACTTTCAAGGAACTGTTCCCTAATCTTTCTTGCGGTGTCAATGCTCTTTTGTGCCCTGTCTTTGGATGCTTGAGCCCTTCTTTCTAGCCACGTGTTTCGGTCCCGCACGAACGCATCCAGCCTCTCCTCCCGTTGCTTAATGTGCTCCTGCTGCAAGTTTGTCAGAGGCCTATCCGCTGTCGGTTCTGGAGGTGCTGCGACTGTAGGCCGGTTGGGCAGCCTCTCTTGGACAGGTTGAATCTGTAACACGGGTCCGGGGAGTGTCTGATACCAATACGCCGTTGTGGACCAGTCGTCTCGAAGGTGGTTTGCGTGACCGTGTTCTAGCTTGACCGTGATCTTCTTATTGAACCTCACCGGGTCTGCGAGGTGCCATCGATAAGACACTTGGTAGCCCGGAACGTCTTCTTCGTGGATGATCGTTCCACAGAAAGGGTAGGCGTTCTTTTGCATCCCCCAGCCCTGGCTGAAGTAGTCCTCGCCGCCCGTTCCGTGCATGCTTGGGGGCCAGGTGTCGTCGTCGATGAAAATCATGTCGTCACCTTCGCCCCACCAGGTACCTTGGTGATGCAGAACAGAGTGGTTGCAGCCGATAAACGTGCCGGAACCCGTTGTCTCTAGGATGGTATAGCCCTCACCGGTAAGGTTCGGAATTTGTGTTTCGAGACTGTTGGTTTGCATAGCGTTTGGTGCCCAGCCCGGAGTAGGGTTCTCCCGTTTCCAGTGAGCGTGAAAGTAGAGGATCTTCTCCGGATCAAAGGGCGCAGGAAGAAGCTCATAATCTATGTAAAAGTACTGAAAATACGCGTGCTCGCCCTGGTTCTCAATCTCAATGCGCGCTCGCTTGTTGAACGGCATAGTCAGATAGCAGTTGAAAGCCGCTGACCCGCCAAATTTCTTCTCCTCGGATGGCTTGACAGAGACGGTGAAAGGAAGCGATTGAAAATTTGCCGCCATGGAATGGCCCAGACAAAAGAAGTCCCCGATTGGCGCAATGACGTTCGGGGTCTCCGAGTCGTCCCAGTACATCTTGATAATCACCTTCCGGTAGTAGTCCGGGTCGCTGTCTTCGTAGCTGAGCCCCAGCGCATTGTGGATCTCGAGCATGGCAACGCCCGATTTCGAGTACGGTATGAGGCCAGGGCCGAGGATGCGACGGCAGGTCTGTACAAACCAGAGGTGGGTGATCTGCCCTGGACCCTCGATATCCGCCAGGGTGGCCGTCTCGCCGGGCAGCACCACAAACGCATCTTCGTTTAGGCCGGATTGGTCCCAACTGGAGATTCGAGCGCTGCGTGCTACTTTGCGCTCTGCCACCGCAGACAGCAAGTCGCTCTTCAAAGCGACGACATTGGACGACATATTGGCGTGTGTATAACCTCACAAGGGCTGGATGCGGTGTACTGGAAGACGAAAGAGTAGATGCCATGAAAACCGTCTTTCACGAAGACAGGCTCATGGATTTATACAGAGGGTTATGCCCATTGACCACCTCTCGGAACAATCTTCTAGATTGTCCAGTAGCTCTATCCTGGGTCTAAGATGGTGGAGCGACAATGATAGCATCAGCAACAGCAGTAGCCGTAAAGGTACGTGCCAGAACTTTGGTCTCTTCTGCAATTGGTGAGGTCTCATGCTTGAAAGGATCGGTGCAGGGAGAAAGGTATCCGCTAGCCCGTCACGGTCGCGGAGCTATGCATTAGGAGCCGACGGTCTTGGTTATACCTACCGATACGTATGCTGTGGCTCTTTAAGAAAACGAGCTGTCCAAGTTATGCAGAGCATCCGAACTACCTAGAGTACTGTAGGTAACGGAGCCGTCGTACACAGCACGCGTACACATGTAATATATTGAGTCATTCCACTAGGCCACTGTACCAATACAAAAAGGATCAATCCTCTCATAATCTATCGCAGTACTTACGTTATAACTCAACATAACTAGAGGATTCAGACACTTGTACGGTATGTGCTGTTTAGCAATTGTGCCTCTATCGACTCCGTTTTGGACTAAGTGGTTCACTCGCGGAGTTCCAGCCAACTCCGCGATCTCGTCCCACTCGACTAAGTACTTTAGTTAGAATAGGTACTGTAAGATAGCGTAACATAAGTCTTGGTACGGTACGGGTTGTACGTGCAGGTATCCCTCTAAGAATAAAACTATTACATTTTCCCAAGGGACATACATTATTGGCCGAAACCTACGTAAATGTCTCAAAAAAATACGTAAAACTCCATTCAACTTGTGCCACTTTAAAAGGCATTGTTGTGCTAGAAAGCCATCTACCCCACAAAATCGTAATAATTTAGTCCTCAAGGGGATGTCTCTCTAGGTCGGGTGAAGAGTTATATCTCGCGGAGATCGCTTTGATTTTCCTCCCTTTCCCCATTCTTCCGTGTCGCCTCCTTGGATTCGAGTGTCCTATGCGAGTGGAAATTCGGAGGTGAGAGTCTAAAGCCCTGCTCATGGAGCATACATGTGTACATAGCTATGCAGGAGAACGACCTTCCCTTTGAGACCCGACCCGAGGCCAATCCACTGGCCTCGAATGCTTCGAACTCCCAAGCTCCGCGAAGGAAGGCCCGAAGCCGAACTACTACGGCATGCGACGCTTGCAGGGCGAGGAGGACAAGGTGCGATAGCCGGAGGCCTGCTTGTGGCTACTGTCGTATCCATGGACTGGAGTGCCATTACGAAGAGAAACAGGCCAACTCCGCATCCAGGTAGGCCTTTCTTTGTCTCTTTCGCTTGCGGGCTTCGTTTCGCTGACACTTGCGCAGAGTAGAAGTAGAGCTGGCCACAATCAATCGCCGGCTGGATTACATAGCCAGCTTTTTGCCCAAAAGGCGCCAAGCATTTTCCTCTTCCGCTGAAGAGGATGACGAAGCGAGTTTAGACCAAGGCGAGGCCGGTCGTGTTGTCGCTGGCAAGGAGAAATCACCATTTCAATTACTAATGACGGATGCCACGATGGCCGCCCTCGGTCTAGGTCCATGTTTCGCCCAGGAGCTTGTGAGGCTGGAAAGAAACAACCTACCCGTAGGCCTCGGCCATTCGTCGAGGCTGCGCTTCATACAGCAGCAAAAAGCGCTCTCCGCGCTAGATGCCTTCTCCAAACACATCCATATCTGGTACCCGCTACTCCGCCCAGGTTTCTCGGAACGCTACATCAACGTCATTTCGGGGCCTTTGGCGCCGGGCCCCGAGTCCTGTCTGGTGCTGTCAGTTGCTGCATTAGGTGCTCTCGTTCAGCAAGACCATGCGCTGGGTGTGCCTTTCTACGAAGATAACAGCGAGTTCTACCTGGAAGCTGCCGTCGTGTCACTACCGGCTGTTCTGATCGACAACAGTATTGAGGCCATCCAGTCATTGATCTTCTTGGGCCTCTACCACTGTTGTCTTTCCAGGCCTTGTCAAGCTTACAACTATGCGATGATCGCGTCGATCAAAGTGCAGAATCTGCTGAAATATGCGGACGACAAGACCGATGAGTTGTACGAACAGACGAAAAGATGCTACTGGGCCGTCCTGCTTCTTGAGAGTGAACTCCTTGACCAGCTCGAGATGGCTAGCAGCGGGATATGGAAACACGATGATGAGATTGCGCTACCCGACAGTCGTCGTACATGGCAGTTCGATATCGACGCGGGATCTCCACAAAGCACGATGACCGCTTCTCCAGACAGCAACATATCGGCAGGCAGTGTGACTGCTGACAAAAGTCAAGCTTACTTCCTCGCCGAAATTGCCATGAGACGGATGCTACACCGCTGCTACACTGCTATCCACAGAACGCCGATGGGCGAAATTGTTTACGCACTAGGCGTCGCGCTGGAGCTGGAGCTGCAGCTGGACGAATGGCACAGTTATCTCCCAGACATGATCCGGTTCCACCATCAGCAGACCGATTTGTCACCTCCGCTGCAGAACATCCCATCTGCGGACCCTCTCAGCGATTTCCTCCGTGTCCAATATTACTGTTGTAAGATGTCAATATACTGGCCGGCGCTATACCAGTGTCTACGGGACGGAAAGGCTACGGCCGACGTACTTCTGCATTGCGAAAAGTTCTTTCGCGCATACGTTCAGTTGATTCCCACCATGCTGCTCTCCATTCGCGACTCTATAGTCAACCGCTGGACGCTGTACGCCACTCTCTTCGTCACATCCATGACGGTTATACGAGCGACCGGATCGCCTTGCCTCAGAAACGGCTGTGCGGTTAACTGGTCTTGTGTTACGGCGTGCTTGAAGTCTACGGCGTCGGTTGATAGCCGGATCATACAAACCAGCCCATCGTTATCGTTGCTTCACAGCACTCTTACTGAGCACTTGGCAGAGGCGTGTTGTTTACTTGACGAGATCGATAGCGCAGGCTAAGTTATCTTTTGCTCGTTGTGGGTACACATTGTCTTGTCAGTGTTCCTACTCACTCCTAATGTTCCCCACCCTTTATATCTAGCCCATCCCAAAGAGTCACAGCTTCAAAGACTGCGCTTTCCATGCTTCCTGTGGCGAATGCAGTCACTCTTCCCAGTTCTAGTTCGTAACTGTCGCGGTATACCATAGTTGCCAAAGAAAACCGATCATTTGCAAATACTTCTAGAACATCCCCGTCAGAGAAAATTCGGACGTGGAGCTTTTCTAAGACTACGTCGCCATCTCTATCTGGATGCTGTGTTTTGAGCAGAGTAAATGGTCCAGCATCCGGACATTTGTTGATCATCTGGTCATTGTTGGACGTGCTGCGGTCGACGACAATAGTCTCCTCCATGACAAAGAACGTAACATAGGTGCAAATAGAAGGATTCTCACCGTGGTGCAAGTAAAAGCCGACTTGTTTGCAACCTGGATGGATAGCAACTGTCGCCTCAAGCTCCCAGCTCGCCGACCGTGTTTGCAAGATTGGCTGCCGCGTAACCAAATCCGATGTTGGCAACGTCACAGCAGGAGCCGTATGCTTCAGCACTTGGGGACTTGCTTCACGTAGCTGCACAAACTCACTGATGGGTTTTACGCCTAGTGTTAGGACCGTAGTGGAACCATCCGGCTCCCTAATTAGCTCAAAAGGAGCTATCTCTTCCAGTGTGCTCTGGAGTGTTCCGAGAACATTTGGTATCCGGAGGAGGAAGATCTCACGAGGAATGGCAAGAGAGCCATTCCAGCCTTTGTCTATAGCGGCTTCTATGGTCAGGTCTTCCTCCGGAATCCAGCCATATACGACACGACGACCAGACCGGGGGTCGAGGAACGAGTTCGCAGCGTAATAGGGGCCGTGGTCGAGATAACCCCCATGTTCGTGTCGAAACTTGATGCCGTCGCTGTTGACGGCGAGACGGCCCGACAGCCATAGCTGAGATCGCACGGTCCGTGAGGGGGCGTTGACAGGGCGGCGATAATCCTTTACATGATCCTTTTCTATATCCCCTTCGGCCCCAATGATTAAGAAATGTCGAACTTCTGAACCTGCTCGTAGAACCACGAGGTTGGTACACTCCCAGTTGATGCCGTAGTTGCCACTCCATTTCTTCGAGGGCTGGAACCTCGCTGGCATGTCAACAAAAGGACCGAGGTACCTCCAATCTTCGAAATTGTCCCGCTGGATATCGTATAGGAAAGTTGTAGGGCCCGAGCCTTGTATGCCACCAGAGACGAACCCATAGAGCCCGGCTCTGCTCTTGCCTATTGCGGTGTCTATAGAAGGCAGTTCCGTCACGTAAGGGTCGCGGAAGCCAGTCACCTCTAAACCGGGCGGCTCCCCCATCAAGGCAGGGTTCTGCGATGATTTTACCCAAACATCCCCACCGTCGTGTGATTCTGCGAGGGCCAAACCAGCTGCTTCACGAGGATACGGCGGTGTGCTCCAGTGAAATGGAAGATACCTGACTGAAGAGTATGCGACCCGCAAGGTCTTATCGAGATTGTCGACGGAAGGAATCCAGCAGCCGGTGAACACACCAAGGGAGTCGTACGTCTGGTCTGGCACGAGTGCTGGCGAGACTGCGGCCTGCGTCCAGCTCAACATATCCTTTGACACTACGTGCCCCCATGACATGTTGCCCCATTCACAACTAGTCGGATTACCTGCGTCATCTGGCGTTAATATCTCCTAAGTAATATTGTAATAAAATAAGCCTGGGGAAGACCATTTGCCTACATTGATAGAAGAGGTGGTATGTCCCAGTGTGTGGGTCGTAGCCAGGAGCGCATGGGTCGTTGATCCATGAGTTTGTGGTAAAATGAAATCGTGGTCGCCTGAAAGGACTTGGTAGCTTCGAGCTTGGTGCCATTATGGTAAAACGAGGGATATGTTGACAGCATTCGGGAAAGTGTTTGGTCGCGCCACAGATGGCATCGATTACCCGAGTATAATAACTTCGGTGGATGAGTGAGAGACGAGGGATCCAAATATTCTTCGACTTGACTAGACCTACTCGTGTAGATCCGTCTCCAGACTGTCGCGGAGTTATCTGGAGCTCCGCGAAATTTGAACCCATCGGCTTGACTAGTGTATAGTAGTCACAGCGCTTAGACCATTCGAGTCGCGGAGAGTGGCAAAGCCTATCCCTAAACACATGCTCTCTGTCCCCATGTGTTTGCACACACACAAACTATCACACCTTTCACCCGGCTTCAGAGCCTTGGGACGTCTAGTTTTCTTACCAAAGCAGCACCTCCAAGTCTTTGACTGTGGATAGACTTGTCAAGTTCCAGAGCCCAAGTCTCGCATCGGCACCTTGCCCCTTTAGCACCATCTAATCCAATCTTCTCCTCCACCTTCGCGTGGGGTGTGGAGTTTGATCCCCGGACTGCCCACATGCACACGACGTCTTTTGCAGCATCGCGTAATCCCTTTGTTCAACTCTGCTGATCTGGAGGACGCTGTCCTATCTGTGAATTGGCCCTCGCTATGACGGGTATATATACCTGGGCCTCCTCACATTTTGGATGAATGCACGAGCACCGTCGGCTCGTATTCACTTATCTGGGTTCATAAACAAGAGCAATATTAAGTAGTTCAAAAAAACGGGACGTATTGAATAGCTCTTCACCATGCCTCTAATACGAGGGTAAGCACACGTTGTGATTTTGAGATAATATATATCGGTATACCGAGACGAGCGTGGACTGACTGTTATTCTTGCTGCAGAGTTGACTACTCCTTTGTTAATCCAGAGAACAAATGGAAGATCTTGAGATCACAGTCGCGATTTGCTCTCTGGGGTAAGCTGTCCACCCAACATTGCTCTCCTGCCTCTCAGTTCGCGCTCCACGACCACTGTCTGACAAACTGCGAATAGCACTTCTGATATCGTCTGGCGTTGTGATGCAAGGTTTCGACATCGTAGCTGGTGGCCAACTAGTTGCACTGCCTGCATTTGCAGAAAAGTTTGGAGAGTTGCAGAGCGATGGCAGCTACTTGATCCGGGCTCGTATCCTCTCTGGCTGGAACTCCATAGCTCCGGCAATGGAGATCGTCACCACATTCATCTTCGCGCCGCTGCTTGAGAAGTTTGGCCGCAAGTGGGGAATTTTGGCTTCCTCTCTGCTCTCTGCTGCCGGGGTCCTGCTTCAACAGCTCGCGCCTGACTGGCGGATGCATCTGGCGGGTAGAGGTGTCAACGGCATCGCCATCGGTATGATGTTCACGATTTCACCGCTCTGGATCGGCGAGACCTGCCGCCCGGAACTTCGCGGCTTCTTCCTTTGTTTCTTCAACACCAGCATTGTCTTTGGCCAGTTTGCCATTGTTGTATTGTGCCAAGGCAGCAGCAACATCTCTGGCCGGTGGCAATGGTGGTTGCCTGTCGTGGCCATGTACTTCTTTCCTTGTAAGCACGCTCTCGCGCATTCAAAATCGGGAACCCACCACCTGTGAGAACAGATGCATTAATATCAAATCTCTATCATAGTCCTCCTGACAGCAATCTGGCCCTTCTTCCCCGAGTCGCCCTACTGGCTCGTACGCCACGGTCGACGCGCCGAAGCGAAGAAAGCCCTGCGCCGCATATACGGCTACAAGGAGGAAGAGTACTACGAGATTGAGGTAGCACGCATGGAAGAAGAAATTCGCATCACAAGCGACCTCCATGGGAACATCGACACAAGACCTCCAAGGACGATTATGGGGGTCAACGTGGAACTCCAGGCCGAATGCTTCGATGCGACCAACCGGAAGCGCACCCTAACTGCTATCTTCGCCGCTTCCGCGCAGCAGATGATCGGCGCTACCTTTGTCATCGGATACGCGACGTACTTCTTCGAGCTTATTGGGATCAGTAGCTATTTCAAGGCCTCCGTTGCCTTGTACGTTGTCATGCTCGTGGCCAGCATGTCGGCGTTTCCCCTTACTGAGATTTACGGCCGCCGCCTTCTGATTGTCGGCCCTCAGTTCATGCTATGCCTCATGCTTCTGATCATTGGCATTCTGGGGTGTATCCCCAACAAGAAAAACGCTAGCTGGGGAATTGTCGCTCTGCTCTATATATGGGCCATCATTTACCAGCTCTCTATTGGCGCTACTGGCTTCGTGTTGGCATCAGAAATTGCAACGATGAGACTTAGATCGACAACTCAGGGTCTCATCACCATTACGAATTCGACCTGGGGTTTGATCATGCAGTTCACCGTCCCGTACATGATCAATCCCGATGCCGGGAACTTGGGCGGTAAGGTTGGATTCATATTTTTGGGGACTGGGTTGATTGCTGGTCTGGGAGGCTGGTATTTGTTCCCTGAGACGAAAGGGCTTTCTTTTCAGAAAATCGATGAACTATACGCGATGAAGGTACCCCCGAGGTTGTTCAAGAAAGCTATAAAGGATCTTGCGAATAGGAACGACACCGCGGCGTTTGTTGATTCGACAAAGCTTGACCTAGCTGAGGAAAGAGAAATCTCTGTGAAACACGTTTAATCAGGAAGCCTCTTGCAGCTAGTAGACATAGACGAGTTTCTTAACCATCTAACTATCTAGTCTTTGTCAACTCCCACTCCCTTTCCCCCCCCCCCCCCCCAAAAAAAAAATTAAAAGGGATAGAGTTTCAACTGTCCATGAGATAGATGGAAGAAAAGACTCTCAATGCAGGAAGCATCACGATTTGCCACTTGATCAGACGTAGGCCTTTGGAAATAATCTAGTCACAAGTAGTTTAATTCAAAACTCATCGAGTTAAGAAGCACTTAAAGAGGCTAGCGCTCTGATACTGTTAGGAAAACCCGGCTTGACCCCTTGGAGAAGGACCATGACTTGTCTAGCCTCTAGATATCATGAGAGAATTCTTAAAACCCAGAATAACACATTTCTGTCCGCTTGGTCATCTCATTCCAGAGATACTCTTTGGCGAGTTCTTGCCAATGATGTCTGGCCTCGTCAGCACCCATTGGCAAACTATCAATACTCATCATAATCTGATCTGTCTTCATGATCCAGCAGTCAGTCACCTCCATGACCGTCGTTAAGGCCATCGGGCGAAAAGCAAGTACAGTCTTTCTGTAAGATTTGCCATATAAATTCCATGGCAGTGTCGACTCGACCATAGGTCTGCCCACCCTGAATACACAACATCAGATTCTGACTTCAATTATGAACCTACTCATAAGGCTTATTATAAAAGTAGACAAGGAGGATGACCACACTAAACTGAAGTGAATAAATATAAAACTTAACGAGTGCAGGCAGAGCTTAGTGAAGAAAATAAAATAAAAATAAAAAATAAAATGCCACCGCTTGTGCCTTCAAGTACATCGACGAGCGAAGAGGTTTTTTTTTCTTTTTAGATCAATATACATTATCAAAACCAGCTGTTGCTGTTCTGTTCCCAAATCTGGCCCATGCTGACATCCAGGCCGGCGGGAATTCCTGGCGGAAACCCGATGGGTGGTGGCACGCTCATGCTGGGTGCTTGTCCCGCAGACATGGACGGCGTCAGATGGAACTGTGACGGAGTTTCTGGTGTGTTGCTGCCGGTGATTTGGCCGGACGTCAAAAGAGATGACGAAAAATTGCCAAAAGCGGGCAAGCGGCCGCCGGTGCGGCTCCTGATGGCCGTCGGGCCGTGCAAGACGTTGTCTCTGGCATCGAGGACGAGGCGTGGAAGTAGTGATTCTACGGCTTGTACATGGCCAGTCTCGTCTTGTTGATGGGTTTTCTCCGTCGCCTGTGTCTGCTGTGTCTGCTGCCGGCTGGCCTGAAGTGCATCCCAGGCCTCGAGCGTGACTTGAGAGTACTTGAGGGCGAACATGATGTGCGTACGAAAATGTTTCGGCCCGTTGGCCAAGGCTTCGTAGTTGGCACACATGGCTTCCCAGGCGGCATCGGCATGTATTTGACTAGGTCGCCGGGCTAGGCCGTTGAGGATGTGGAAGTAGGCTAGTACAGGAGAGTATGAGGACTCGATCAGCCACAAAAATCCCCGGCTGGCCGGCGCAGTCCGCAGCTGCGTGTCGCTTTCCACCATGAGCATAGCGTGTTCCATGGCCAGGTTTCGCTCGGCATCGGTCGGGTATCGCGGTGTCAGTAGTGTCTGAGACATTGACACAGCGTAGGTAAGGTAGTGGCTCATGAGGCGGCAGCGGGCGAAGAAGCTACGCGTCGTCCACAGCGTGATAAAGTGCAGCGGGATTTCTGGGTTGCAGTGTGCCAGATACGTGTCTTGGATGTTTCGCTCCAAGGCGCCGAGCAATTCTTCACTCCTTCTGCCGCACAGATCGCCTGCGTCAGAACTAGTTGTGCTGCTGGTAGTGTCGTCGTCGTTGTTGCTGCTGCTGTTGCTAGGTCGATAACCAATAACGGCAAGGTGAGTTGGGCTCTTGCGGACAAAGTCTGCTAGTTCGCTACGGACGACGACCAACAGAGCTTCCGTTGTCCTTGCTGGCATCGCTTGTATCTCCGCTTGCATTTCGAAGTCGCTTGCATTCCGTGGACGGCGGCAGTCCCAGGCAGGCGTCAGCGACGTCGACTTCTCCTGGCCGGTGATCTCGCAGATGCGGTGGTCAAACTGGACGAGCGACCACCATAGCCGCCGGCGCAGCTCGCTCTCGAGAGCGCTGATAGTGCAGCCAGGTCCGTGATAGCTCGATTCACACTGCATGCCCATGCGCTCTGCACACCGCAGCGCCACGGCAACCATACATGAGAGAGATCGTGGGTCGACTTGCTGGCTGACCGAGACCTGTGTGGCGCATTTTCGCGTGATTAACAGCGACATCCGACGCACCTGGCTAATGGATGTGGATGTAAACTCACCAGATACAAAAACAGCGCTGTCAGGCTGTCGCGATTATTTGTCCGCCAAGGACCACACAGCAGGAGGGCCTGCTTGCAAGCCAGTTGGAAAGTGGCTAGCAGATGCTCGCGTGAGGCAGAAAAGGAGCTGCGGCACTCGTCGTCCGTGAGACTCATGATGGCCATGCAATAGATGCTGAACATGAGTGCGGTCAGCGTTGGATCGATGTTTTCTATATCGCCCATGGCGTCGATGATGCGCGGCTGCAATGTTGGCGTATGTGTAACTTTGAGCAGTGGGTTGACGTTGTCCAGGTAGATCTGCCACAGCCGAAAGATTTGCACCTGGTTGGGATGTACGGAAGCCAGCCGGAGGTCGGCGCTCGGGGCTCCAAACAGCAGATGGTCATTGGCGAGCAGAGAGACGACAGATGGCAAGTCGACGTGTCCAAAGATGACACTGTCGCTGTCGCTGTCGCTGTTGTCGTAGTCACGAGAGTGTTCGCCTGCGCCGCCGTTGGCGCCATCTCCAGCACCACCCAGGACCTTGGGCGGCGAAAGTCAGTTTTGTGACAATCACTAGGAGAGAATTACGCTAACGTAAGTAAGTACATACCGCTCGTTTTATTGTCTTCCACACATTTCTGCGCCAGAGGGAGGAAGACGGATCAGCTATTCAGTGTCGGGTCTCCTGCCACAAGATCAAACACGATCAAACACCTCCGAGTTCAGCACATACATATTGTCTTTGTCATGGCTCATCCGCGAAGACGGTACGTCATCCTTTTCGGCACCCTGCGATATATCGCTGCCAGGGGTACCACTCGCTGCAGGTCCGTGCAAATGCTCAAGAGGTATATTATTCTGTCGGAGAATATCCTCGTAGCGGCGCAGGCGATCTAGCAGTTCACGTTCTGGAAACCTCCGCCGCCGCTTGCGAACAGCTGGCTGCACGCACGATACGCCGGCGCGAATACAGTTTTGGCAAGGATAGGAGCGGTCGCATTTCACCCGGCGCTGCTTGCATAAGGCACATGCCAACACCCTCGGCCGCTGTCGCGGCTCAGGCTCACTGGATGACATAAAAGTGCGTAACGACAGATGTAGGGATCCAAAAAAGGAGTAAAGAGCATGAAAGGTAAGAAGAAATCAGTATTCGATTTGGTTAAAATGCGCGAGACAAGCAAATGGCATATGATTGTGAAGGGACAGGATGTTAGTGCTTGTCGATACGCGACCTGACCACCGCTTCGCACTTTCCTAATGCGCGAGCCTAGGGACTTTCCGCTTTATGTTGACCCGCTTATTTCCAAGAACAGGATGATCAACAACCCTGTGGTGATCCTCGCTCTTTTGTAAAGTCCGCTAGTCTATAATTTAGTCTAACTACCAGAAGCAGCTGCTGTAGAGTTACAAGGGTACTGTGACATGTGTCCAAGGAGATTGATCCTTTTGTACTGGTACGGCGGCTTAGTGGCAGTGCTCAACATGTAGTACTTTCTGAATACTGTAGCGACCTGGCCCGGTCTAACTCTGTATCAAACACATGGGGCCGCTCATGGTGAACATCGCACTTTAGTAAAGCCCGTTCGCCATGCACGGTGCATTCAGTTATGCGCCATGGAAGGACGTCTAGTAAGGTAAAATAACCTCTGTTGGAGGGAGCGGACCATGCATTAGAGCGAGCGGAGCTCAAGCTACCAAAATCAACTAGGGTCGATATGATTATCTGGGTTGAAGTCTGTAGGAAAGGGTCGGACATTACCACTGTTGTTGTAAGGAGAAGATCGTTTGGTTATATTGCTGTCGTTGCTTTTGGGAGCAAATTCATATACATTAATAAAGCCGTTCTTCTTTATCTTTTGTTCCTGATATCTTCTGGTAATCTTCTACTGGAGTCTTTGCATGCTTATTTGATCAAGTCACTTGTCTACATTTTCTTTCTCTGTATAGAATAATAGCTCAACTTCAAAACAAATATGGGATGTACCGAAAGGAGATCATCTGTTTGTCTTTCCAATCCAGTGGTCGACAACACCAAAGAACCTCGCAAGGATGAAGAAGATGGCGATGACCACGAGACAAAGGCACTTAGCGAAATGAAGCCGGCGTGGACAGTGTTTCTCGTCGTGCTGGCAATTCTTATGAGCATGTTTCTCGTTGCTCTCGACAGAACCATTCTCTCCACGGTATGCTAATGGCCGGGTTAAGTTGGATACAGCAGATGAAAGACGTGCTGTTAACTAAATTCATTCGGTTTCTTTTCTGATTTAAAAAACTCATGCAGGCCATCCCCCAAATCACCAACGACTTCCATTCGCTCAACGACTTCGGCTGGTATGGCAGCGCCTATCTGCTATCGTGCTGTGCGCTGCAGCTCTTGTTTGGCAAAGTGGCCACGTTCTTCTCGGTGCGGTATGTGCTGTTTCTCAGTGTTCTGGCCTTCGAGGTGGCTTCGGCCATCTGTGGTGCGGCACCCAGTTCCACGGTGTTCATCATCGGACGTGCCATTGCTGGCATTGGTGCTGCTGGAATTTTCGCCGGGGCGGTACGTTGGCAGTGTCCCTCTTTCTCCGCCTCCCTACCTGGTTGTCTCCCCCATTACTGACAGATAGTAGATGACATCTATGGTCCACGTCGTGCCTCTCCACCACAAGCCTAAACTATTCGCTGCGGTGAGTAATATCTTTTGTCTTGTTCATGGTCTTTTTTTGTATAGAAGAAATGATGTATTGGGCACAGCTAACGTGCAAAGATGGGATCTATCCAGACAATTGCGCAGATTGGTGGGCCGCTGATCGGCGGTGCCTTCACTACCCATGTAACTTGGCGATGGTGTTTCTATATCAACCTTCCTATTGGTGCCCTGGCCATGACGGCTATCATCTTGTTCCTCGACATCCCCGTCTCGAAAGACTACGCTGATAAGCCGGTGAAGTGGAAGCTCCAGCAGCTGGACACGCCGGGAACAATTATTGTAGCTGGTGGAGCTATATGTCTTCTCCTGGCTTTGCAATGGGGTGGCCAGACATACGCTGTAAGTATTTTTTTTCTTTGGGGTAGTAGTCTGGTTCATGTCTTCTCTTTGAGTGTCTTCTACTTCGAGGAACTAAGTCCCTTTTCTCCAGTGGAACAGCGGTCGCATTATTTCTCTCTTAACCATCGGACCAGTTTGTCTCGTCATTTTTGTCATTATCCAGTGGCTGTTCCCAGAAAGGGCGACGTTACCTCCACGTCTCTTTAAAAGCCGTACTGTCGTCGCTTCTTTTTCTCTGTTTGTTTTCGTTTCCTGCTCCAATTTTGTCTTCAGTAAGCATATCTTTGGGCCCTTTTTCTTTTTACCCATTTTGAAGTTATAGAGTATTGATTGTCGATTTACGTAGTTTACTTCATACCGAACTGGTTCCAAGCCATCCAACAGGTGTCCGCAGCCCAGGCTGGCATTCGAACCATCCCACTGATGGCATCCTCCATTGTCGGATTGCTTGGCGGTGGAATTCTCAGCACCAAGGTTGGATACTATGTGCCAAGTGCCATTATTGGAACATGCCTGTCGTCCATAGGCGCTGGCCTAATTTTTACGTGGGATGTCAACACGTCCAACGGGGCGTGGATCGGCTACCAGATCATCAACGGGATCGGCGTAGGCATGGTCATGCAGATCCCCAACCTGGCCATCCAAGCGGTGTTGCCGAAGAAGGACGCACCCACAGGCTTTGCCATGGCTCTGTTCGGCGGGCTCATCTTTTCATCCATCTTCATCTCCGTCGGCGAGACCATTTTAGTGAATCAGCTTGTCAGCCGGTTTTCCAAATTGGTAGGCGCGCCCATCGATGCCCGCCTCATCTACAGCAGCGGAGCCACGGTAGTGCTTGATCAACTGCCTGTCAGCATGCGGCAAGCGGGGCTTGCTGCGTACAATAATGCGCTGCAGTTTGTTTTCTTAATTGGCCTGGTGCTGTCGTGCATGGCTCTGCCATTTGCATGCGCGCTGGAGTGGAAAAGTGTCGCTGCACCTTGGGCAAAAAAGAAGCCTGAGGAAGAAGCCGGTGTAGCCGAATATGGCGCTGAGAGAACTTCGAAAAGCAATAACGAGGCCCAGAGAGAAACATGAGCTACCGAAAAAAAAAAGACGGAATTGTAACACAGAATATTTTAGGTAGAAAATGTCTTTCGATAATATATTTGCATATTTTATATTACATTACCCTGTTTACCCTAGTCTCCTCTATTTTAATTTAATTTAATTTAATTTAATTAATTAATTAATTAAATTTTTTTTTTGTTTCTAATAGAGCAAGATAATGAATTATTATTCTATAAATTCTTAAACAACAAAGCGAGGCTTAATATGTTTCTCTATCATCGAAATGTACGGATTGCTTAGACTAAAGGAGACTGGGTTGGCTGCTCACAAGTCTTCAGATGCCCTTTTAGAGCGGATTGTCAGGCATGCTTAATTGCAGCCTTTGACACGCAGCTTCTTATAGTATTTTCCATCCCTATACTCATCTGCACTAGCAAGCATCTCCGCCATACCCTCTTCCATAGGAAGAACAACTGCATCCTGCGGGATATTTGTGTAAAAGCGAAACTTATCAAACGAGTCTTCTACATCTTGAGTATCGCGAAATTCCATCAGAGCGTTGAAGTCTCGACACTGCCTATTGATACTAAAATCTGCCCAGGGGACCGGATTTCCCTCTCGCCACACATGCGTGTAAACGCCCAAATCTGCGTGGCACATAATATTCTGTAGTAGAATTGATGTGCAATGCGTCAGGTGCGTCTCATGGAAAACTTCCGGCTTGTAGCCATAGGCCTTACCAAAGTAGTAGTCGTAGTTCATAATCAGATTCTGGCGCAGCATATTCAAACAGTGCACTTGATGAAACACATCCAGAACGCCAAGATACATATCCTCGCCGCCTGAAATGTTCCACTCGGGATTAAACTTGACGGATGTGGCCGGGTCTTTGCCGAGATGGATCAGATCTGACCGGGTGAGGCCGAAAATCATGTTGCGAGAGATCTTATTCCAGGCACGGTCGACCTCGCGGCTTGGGGGAGCGGCAAAAACAGCCATGGGATCAGAGGCATCTGGGAATACCCTCGCATCGATCTGCATAGTGTGGAATGGCAGCTGAATATATTTGCGGATGGGAGCTATGCCCGTCAGTTGCTGATGGCAGGTTAGATCATTTGTGAGGGATCCTTACAGTAGTATTCCCAAGGTTCATCTATTGTGAGATTGGTGTAGCTGACCAATAACCAGGTGGCCAGAGCCAGAAGAAGGATCTGGACAAAGAAAGCCAGGAACAGCCTAGAGATGTCACTGGAGAGTCGTGGAAATAGGTGTGCATATCGCTTTTTCAAATTGCTAGATCGATTTATACGCATATTATCATCGTCTATCTCTTGAATTAGGAGCTCAGCTTCGAGAATGTCGTCAGTAGGCATTTTGACGTCCTCTAGAATTTTCCTAACGTGACCAAAGATAACGACAGAGAAAGGATGTCGAAGTGGAATGGAAGTTGCTGCAGTCTTTTCTGAGGTTCACAGAAAACAGAATATATAATACGAAACGGTCTTATTCGGATGAAATGAACCGAAATGGGAATCCGGCTGACTTGTTTTTCCTAATCATGTCAGAACCAACGGTGGCATTTCCCAAAGACGCTTTAAGAAGTTCATAAAAAGGGGCTAATCTGGGGCGAGTTGTGTTATCGCATTGCAAATACATTAAGATGAGATTCATCGATGTGCAATCTTCACCCATGACAATTCAGCGTTCTTGCGACTTTTCCCTGCCGGCTTCCGCATAGTTTACACTCTACCTCGCCTAGAGATAGACCAACAATGTACCCACATTGACGGCCCCCAGCTCACTATCGAAGAGCCTAGGTTTTGAAGGGGCTGTACATGAATAAACGGATTGTGTGGGTCATAGAGCAAGTTTGGTAAGCATGACTTGTAATTAGGAATGTAGTATCGGCAGGCAGGTTGTTGGTTGTTGACCCTTCACAGGGTTGCATTTAGGACCTCTGGACCTGCTTGTCTCGCCAGCACGGATGCCTACTATCGCGACATGCGCACAATTTAATTGTAGGCGATTTCGCAGTTACCAGAATAGACGCTCTCTCCCAGTGAATTTTCTGCCTTTAGTCAACCTGTGCATATTCTAAGCGCTGATGCGACGCCGAGATTTACATATACTGTTGCTAATTTCTGACCACATCCTGTAATATTCCAAAGATAAGAGTTAGGTGAACATCAAATACGACCGGAGTCGGTATGTTTAAGGCATTTACTACCGCATTACACATCTGCAGGCCAGCGGCTAAGATGCCACAGATGAAGAATTAGACCAATCATGATGAAATTTTGCAACTCTTTTCTCTTCGATTGCTTTCTCTCGTATGGCTCTTTTATAGTGTTATAAAGATTATGCGAAGATTGCGCCAGGACCGGCTCCCGGAGTGTAATTGATACTGTTGTTCGGATCCGGCCCCTAAAATCCTTCTGGCACGGCATCAATCCGTTGTCGTGCAAGTTCCAATACCTTCCAACTGCAGAAAATTATCTTCGTATAACCTTGCTCGTCGTAGTAGAAAGTAAGATTAGTATTGTCGGAAATGTTAATGCAGCACACAGCATCTGCGTACACTTCAACTCTGGCCAAGAGATGCATTTCCCTGCCTAAGGCAGTCAAGGACGGAAAGGAAAAGTATATCTAATGGGTTTCTTCCCTATTTTTCTCAGTGATCAAGAGCCCGACAAGTCGTCTCATCTACAACTGTGCTTCTATTCATCATATTGCACGCAATATCAACGCTAAAACTCTCCAGACATCAAGATCTAAAAGGCCGCAGTATTCTTCTCAATTCACTATGCACCAACCTACAGTCTTCCTTCTGGCCATACTTGGCTTATTTCAATTCACGGCTGCGTTGCCGACAGGTGGTACGTTATAGCATAGCAAGATCGTCTCGTCGTTGTACATGGCCTTGTGTTCTCACTGGATACTCTAGACAACCACAAGAACGATGCCCGATGGCTGCTTATTGGCGGTGGAACTTGTGCCCCTAAGTGCATTGAAGGGGTGGAGACCCCATCCGAGGAGAGCAAGTAGGCACGGATTTGATTTCGTTGATGTTCAGAAGTACTCGCAGTTAGGAGTCCTTGATAGTTGGTATTATTAGCTCAGCTTAGCTGAACTTGAATATATTCACCATAATTCCTTACAATGTCGTGATGGTCTTTTATCATGTGCAAGACAGTATAGTAGAGGTGCCGTGCTCTTCTGCAATATGAAAATGTCAATGTATTCACTTTGTAACTCTTCTGGCGATGTTAGAAAACTGAGGTCTGGATCTGAGAGAAGGCTACCTTGGATTTTCGTGATTTGTGTTGGACTTCTTTTCTGGGCCTAGTTCCAGGCGGGAGCTACTGCGTCGGAGCAACCTGTTAAGCGCTAGGATTCCTTTGGACTCAGGGGTCTAACGGATAATCTAAAGTTAATATCTTTAGGGTGTGATCCGATAACACTCCAACGCAGATCACATTCTGATTTCAGCGGTAGCGTAGTAACTGGCAGTAGATGTTGGTCTTGTTTTTGTCTCCTATTCGTTTTCGCCCTTTCTGTGCCGCAATGCAACGGTAGGGCACATCGCGGATCCGTAGCATATAATTGAAGAAGGTCTGCACTTGTCCTAAGTCCTCGGTAGGATAACAAACGAGTTTATCTCATCTATCGTTCTATTCGTTTTCTCTGCTCTCTCCTATTGCTAGCTTCCATCTCATCCTATCTCTTCAACATCAACCCAACTATGCCTAGCACAATTGAGACGCGGTTTAGGAGTGCCCTCGATATAGAGAAAATTAATGGCGCTGTTCTCTGTGCCACAGATGCTGAGGGCAAGTTTGTCTACAACAACGCTCTAGGCAACCGAGTCACTCTATCGGGGGAGAAGAAACCACAGAAGCTCGATGACATTCTCTGTCTTGCCTTGGCTACCAAACTCATCACCACCATTGCTGCTCTCCAATGCGTGGAAGATGGCCTTCTCAGTCTGGATGGCGATCTCTCTTCTGTGGCGCCTGAGCTTTTTGCGAAGGAGGTCCTGAAGAGTATCTCAGGCGACGTTCCCCAGCTTGAGCCACGTTCTGGTCCTATCACGCTGGAGATGCTGCTCACCCATAGCTTCGGCCAGAGCTACTACTTTCTCGATCCCAGTGTGAGCCGGTGGCGAAACAAATTCGCCCCAGTTAAGGCAGATGAACGCCAGCCGATCGAGGAGGCCTTCAGCCACCCACTGACCTTTCAACCCGGCACAGGCTGGGCCTATGGACCAGGAGTAGACTGGGCTGGCCGTATCGTGGAGCGGGTAACGGGGCGCACGCTCGGCGAGTATGTGCACGAGCGCGTCCTCAAGCCGCTGGGCATCTCGGATGCGCAGTTTTATCCCGTCACACGCGAGGACCTGCGAGAGCGCCTTGTTGACCTCAACCCACAAGACCCGGGTGCTCTGGGCAGCGCTGTGCTGGGCGGCGGCGGAGAGATGAACAAGCACACCAAAGGTGATTTTGGCGGCCACGGGCTATTTATGTCGGCGGCTGACTATGTCAAGGTTCTGCGCTCGCTGCTGGCCAACGAGGGCAAGCTGCTCAAGCCGGCCACCGTCGACGAAATGTTTGCAGACCATCTCAGTTCTGAGGCATCCAGGGGCCACGAGGAGGCCATGTCCGGTTCGCTTGGTACCTTCTTCCGCCCTGATCCTGACGTCACTATGAAGACGGGCCACGGTCTCGGCGGGCTATTGACTTTGGAGAGCACCGACGGCTGGTATGGCGAAAATACACTCACATGGGGCGGCGGGCTGACCATTGTGTGGTTCATCGACCGTCAGAACGACTTGTGTGGCATCGGTGCCATCCAGCCTAAGTTACCCATCCAGGGCAGCGATAGGATTCTCGACCTGAAGCAGACGTTTTCTCGGGACATCTACAGAAAACATGCCGCCTGGAAGGAGCAGCGGCAAGCATCATGATGGCGAATTACAGACTTACATAAATCTTCAAATTATCCCAAATATAATTACTGTTGGCACTTATGTTCCAATGTCAGATTGTAATTTATTTTCGTTATCTGAGCCTGAATGGCAACCTTGACCGCTTTATCCAAATACTCAGAAACTAGAGATTTTCTTCATTGTTGTTCTGTACTAGTGGATACTGGGGTTTATGGCCATCTTAATCAGAAACACGTATTATGCTGTGACTCTCTCGGAGCACAGTTATAGTCCTCCACTTGAAATACACGTTGCTCCCTGTCATGAGTCACTGAACTGTAATGACCATTTCGCCTTCGTCTGTCGGTGCTTCAAATCCCTGCACATAGCTATCCAACAGCTCTTCGTGGATTTCCAAGGCCGAGTCAGCATTCACACCCTTCGCACGTCTTGAACAGATCCGCTGCCAGAGTAGATCGCGATCTGCTTTCAAGTACACCAAGATCCATCGCCCACCGGCCTCTTCAATCATTGCTTTGAACTCGTCGCGATCCTCTTTCGCGTAGAAAGAGCGGTCAAGCACAATGTCTTTCTTGTCTTTCAACAGTTGGATGACCGTATCCTTATATATCTGATCCATCTCCTCTTGATACGCATCGTATTTAGAAGGTGGGTAATCGACGCCGTAAATGCCGTGGCGCGAAGCTATGATGGCATCACCTGAAACTCGAGTGAAGGACGGGAACTCTTCTATCAGCGCCTTTGCCAGTGTAGATTTCCCAGCACCTGCCAAGGTCGTCAAGTCTTGGTCAGTCATTCGGTGAATGGAATGTGGGAGAATCCTGCTTTCCCGGAAAACAAACCTGCAATTCCACACGTCATCAATACCACCGACCCTCTAGCGGCACCTCGTACTGCTTCCAATTGAGGGCGGATGGTGTTAACAATATTCTTGGGATTTCGTGGGTGGTTCATGGCTGCTACATTGCGAAGAAGTGTGGAAAATCTTAGTCTATAGCTCTTCCATATATATTGAAGTGCTAGATGTGACTCATTCAACTAGTATCTTGGAGGAACTAGATTGCTTGGCATCAAGATTCCGCTCTCCCGATTGGTGGCAGACAATTCTACAATATTAGATTTCTCTTCTGTAAGGGAAGAAGAAAATCTTCACCGAGCTCCCACAAATCATGAGATACCTTTGGGGGCTGAACATAATCGCTGAACACCACTGAAGATTCTAGTTGCTTGTGTATGAAAATCCTAAATGGGAGCCCATGGAAACTCGGCGTCCTAGAGAAATTCGGACAAGGGACGAGGCAATGACTTCATTAGAAAGACCGAGTCAAGCTTGTTTGTTTACCGGATAAGATGCTAGCAAATAAGAATAGGTAGTATTTAGGACGATAATATAATAGAGAGGATATAAAAGTAGACAATATAAGGATTAGCCGACACATAAAAAAATACTAGTACATGAAATTGTTGGCGCCTAGAACTAAGATATGAGATATACTTGTGGTATATACAATACGTAAGTGTCACTCGGCTTCCAATTCATTACCAGTTAAGGCGGAAAAGCACTGTTCTGGCCTCTGTTTTTTTTTTTTTTTTTTTTTTGCTAGTAGACTTAGGAGACTTGAGGAACTCATAAACTTGAGAAGGCCTGAAAAAGCCTGAGGAAGTTCGCAGCAAATTTAGTCCCCTCTGGGGTTCTGCGGTACTTATTTAACCAATCCCTATACGGGATCAAATATGAGAAAAGACTGCAGCCTTAAGGCAAAAAAAGAATTGGCTCCATATTTCTTATAGGCATTCTTAGTCTTGACTCCGAGATTCATTGTCAACCAATGTCATCGGATCTAACATCGTAGTGCATAAAGTCCATAACCAAAATTAAAAGAAAAATACGATGTTTTTACCTTGACTGCTGCTACGGCTCATGCTTTGTATATCATGCATCCCTAGCGGACATAGGAGTTACCGGACTTTTGGCCGACTTCGTGCATATCAACCTACATACTTAATGAAGCAGGCACATGTCTGCCCTCTGTTTGAGCCAGGGTATAAGTTTGCTCGGTGGTAGTGATTCTGAGAGATCAAGGAATCAGGGGTGAATAAAACACCAAAATACTAGCAATCACTGATAGGCACCATCTCAGGCTCATTCCCTCTTTACAAAGTATATCAAATCATCACTATGTCTTTCGCGCTACCAGCTCAGCTAGCCAGTCACCTTACGGAGCGCGAGGCTATAGCTGATGCGCTCTTCCGCGCCGTTCTAGCCTTCGACCATGCCGATGAGGCACTCCTTCTCTCGGCGATCACTGAGGATCTCTACGCCGAAATGCCCGGCTTATCCGCCAACGGCATCGCAGAATTCAAGGCCGCGGTTTTCGACCGCGTCTCCAAGCTCGATACGACACACTTTCTCTCCAACGTGCGCATCAGCATCGAGAGCAGCACCACAGCGAAGGCAACATGCTCGGCATTGGCTCAGCACATTCGTCCTGGACAGGGCATCGACCCGAATTCCAAAAAGCTCACGTCTGGGGGTCTTTATCTGTGCGATATGGTCAAAGTTGGCCAGCTGTGGAAGATGAAGACTTGGAAGGCGAACATTATCTGGTTGGATGGCGATCCCACAGTTATGGCGGGGGAATGAGCAGGTGTCGATGGAAACAGGGTTAAGTGATGTCACTAATTTGGAGGAGCGAGGATAACTGTTAGATGTTGCAGGATATAGCAGCGGTACTGGTTATGCTTAAGGCATTAAATTTAGCATGTATTTCAAGGGTTCTATATGGGACCGTACACTCATCAGTATCTACACAATACGAAGTACAACGCATCATCCCAACAATCAAGGCGCCATATCCGACAATGACACAGCCGAGATAGGGAAAATGCAGAGGTTCTTTAGAGCCGAACCGGTATGTGGCAATAGTCCTAACCTCTACCTAGTAAAAAAGTAGTTTTAGTATTTAAGGAGTACATTTTAGATGGATGGTGCTTACTAGATGATACGGCTGTGTAAAGGGGCGCCTAACGTAAAATGCATTTTGCAAAGGGCTGTAATCAAGTTGCCAATTCAAGGCGACCAGCGCCACAAACAATATACTCTAAAGTTAAGGAATGTGGAAGGAAAGTTTCAAACATTTTCATAGTGACACACAGACTACTTAAAATGGAAACTCGTATTACCTACAATAATACTCGGTATATACAAGTAACCTAACTACTGCTAGCCCGCTGTCCTCGGGAAACACAGCATCTAGCCCTTTAATCTGAGCTAAGCACATGTACATCTGTATAATCTCTTATTACACCTCATTCTTAAGCTTGTGCTGTCAAAAATAATATTCGACTCTACTGCCAGGCGACACGGCCTTTTGACAATTGCAACAAATTAATTTACAAATAGCATTCTTTTGAGAATACGTTGTTATCTACAGTTTTTACTATTTTGTATTAAAGTTAGTGTGTTCTTTTTACTACGTACGATGCAAGTGGTTGGAATGGGTAGGAAATTAACCTCTTTTACTTCTTCTTTACCCCTGTTATCCTTTCTCTCTTTTTCTTACCCTCCCAATCTATTACCACTTATACCATTACCTTACACATATAAGGGTAAGAATTGAATCATACTATTTTATTATATAGCGTTTGCGAAGAAAATAAACGAACCCTATATAGGGTTCAATATCCATATTTTTGCTAGGTGTTAGGGAATTAGTGCCCAACATGATTCATGTATACCTGACTGACATGCGACTAATGAGAGAGGGCCAGCCGCCAGTAGTCCAGCGGCAACAGACGGAGGTTGTGACACATGGGCGCAGACAATTTCAATGCCGTCGTTGCTTCACTCTGATGGTTATCCCGCCGTAATCACTTGTCTGTCTTAACAACCTACATAACGAGAAGAGGCACCGTCGCTCTATTCGAAATCCTTAGCATTTTTTGATACCACTGCCTAGCCCGACTTAAATAAGCTGGCAGAAATGCGGCTAATTAATACGGAGATATTGAAATTGGTGGAATTCAATGGTCGAGCTCCACCTTATGCCATCCTATCCCACACTTGGTCCAGCGGGGAGGTGTCGCTCGCAGAGTTTCATAACGCTAGCCATAGATGGTCTAAGAGTGGGTTCCAAAAGATCTGGGCAACTTGTAAACAGGCTAGGAAGGACGGCCTCGAGTATGCCTGGGTTAACACCTGCTGCATCGATAAATCGAGCAGCACTGAGCTCGGCGAAGCAGTCAATTCCATGTTCGCCTGGTACCGACAGGCGGAGATCTTCTACGCTCACCTAGAGGACGTGTCCAGCGCCCGGCTGGATTCGTCATTTGTGTGCAGTCGATGGTTTCGCCGCGGATGGACGCTCCAGGAGCTGATCGCGCCGCGTGAGGTCGAGTTCTACAGTGTCCGATGGAAAATGGTTGGTAACAAGAGCGTCTTAGCCACCCCTGAGGTAATAGTAAAATCCTGATGAACAAATAACTAAAGATACAGAAGGAACCCTCATCAATGGTGGCAGCAATGTCCCCATAGAGCACACTGGAATTTGCCGACATGTCTAAATGCTTCGCTGTGACCCGGACGCTGTTACGAACGTACAGACTCCACAGTTTGGCATGTCGGCAACGTTCATTGTAAGCAGACGGGCCCACCTTGCTAATGCTAAAGATCAAAATCCAAGCGTTAACAAAAAAAAAATTTGCCATGTATCTAGGTGAAAGAAGCTCTATACCCAACGTCTCACTCCGGTGTGACTTCAGATAATCTGCGGCGAACTACACATCGTCAACAGAAACATGCTGTAGCAAACATGTCTGCCGCTGTTCCAATATTTATATATACAAAAGGTACGGAAGGCGAGTTCTGGTTTTGCTCATCTTTGCTGTGAACTAGACATACGGAGGTCCAGCTACTACTTAAGTAGATCAACTTGAGAATACGATGCGGGTGTTGGTTTCTAGTGATCCATCGAATCACAGACAAACCCATAGTCTACAGCTGTTCGAAATTGATTAGATTGTGGCCTAGATCTAGAAGGCACAGAATGCCTCACGCTTTGGTACGCTCCCATATAGCATCTGCATTCCACCCCGAGAAGTGCGCTACTCCCGCTGTCCCAATTCCGGCCTTCTCGAGATCCAATAGTCCAGTCTGCCTATAAGTTATCGGCAATGGGGCACAGTCTAGAATTTATGATACAGAGGTTTAACGATATCCTACTCAGTTGCTGGCTTTATAGCCTTCACGAACTTGGCCTTCACGCCCTTCATCATGTTTTCTTCAAAAATCTTCCGAATTATGGGCTGATCATTATGAGCTTCAAATGCGGACCTGCCAGTATACCTTTCGAAAAAGTGGAACTTGTCTCTCTCGTCCTGGTCCCTACATATACAATAGTATATTGTTCCGGGCTCAGAAGCTGCGTTGCGAGTCGTCTCCGCGTAAATTCTTTCCAGAGCATCCGCGTGCTCTAGGTTGGCATAGACCTAATTTTTGGTTAGCCAAGCTCGTTGGTCCCAGTGATGACTTGACTGACCAGGCCGAAGACAACGAATTCGTCTTCTGGTATCTCTAGGAGAGAGTCGCTGCTCATGAAGTCATGGCACTGGAATTCGGCTGGATTGACGGCCATTGTAATACGTATGTTTTGCGGAGGAAAGTTGTTGGAGCACTGTTCAGAATTTCCAGCAACGCATGTGAAGGAAGCTGAGGTCTGAGTGTATATAAAAACCAACTAAGCCGACTGACGGCACGGACTGCCTGGGATAAATGGCCATGCGTGATCACGTGGAGGGTCCGCAAGAAGGCCCCCAATAGATGCACAGGCCTGTGCATCTATCAAATCACGTGGATTTTTATTTGCACAGGTGCACGTGATATCTTAGTCCCCTTTAAGCCTAATCTTATCCATATCAATTGCATCACCAATATCATCACCAAAATCAACAAAATGGCCTCCTTACCTCCCTCCCTACCTCCCTCCCTGCCTCCCTCCCTGCCTCCCGAAGCCGTATACGAATCAAGAGAGGCCCTCCTTCAGTCAATCAATCAGTGGGCAGCTCCTCGCGGTTGTGCCTTTGTTATTAGTCGGTCAAATAAGGAAGGCTCTGGTAGGCTTACATGTTTCTGTGCCTGTGATCGATTTGGCCCACCACCAGACCCGACGAAAGTACGACTCAGGCGTACCACAACTAGAAGGACTGGCTGTCTATACTCTGTCTTGGCCAAAGAGTCTGCAGATGGCACTTGGGTCTTGAAGCACCGGCTTGATCAACGGTATTCTGAACATAACCATGGTCTTAGTACAGACCCTGTTGCTCACCCTGTTCACCGTATTATCTCAGCCTCCGAAAAGGAATTAATTTCAAGCAGTGTTAGTGGAGGATTGGCACCAAAAGAGATCCAGTCCCTTCTTCGAATTGAACACCAGTCTTTGATTACTCGACAAGATATTTATAACCAAATTGCTGAAATAAGACGGCAAGGATATCAAGGTTTAAGTCCTACACATGCTTTTGCTACCGATCTTCAGGATGATAGTTTTTTGAGTCGTTTTGAGGTAGATTCAGACAATCATGTTACAACTGTGTTTTTTGCTCATCGGGATTCAGTAGATTACCTTCGATTCTATTCAGACACATTGTTATTAGACTGTACATATAAGACAAATATGTATTCTATGCCATTACTTGAAGTAATTGGTGTTGATGTTTGTGAACAGTCTTTTTGTATTGCTTTTGCATTTTTATCTGGAGAAACAGAGACTGACTACTTTTGAGCATTAACACAATTAATGGAGATGTATACAGTTCACGATATCAAACTTCCGTCAGTTATTTTAACTGACCGTTGTCTGACATGTATAAATGCAATGGAAGTAATTTTTCCACTATCAACACATCTTCTTTGCGTCTGACATACTAATATGACAGTATTACGACATTGTCGACTTGCTTTTAACAACAACGAAGACTGGGAAGCTTTCTATTTATGTTGACATCAAATCATTCGGTCACCAGATGAGGAGACTTATAAACAACGTGTGAAAGATTTTGAGACAAAATACAAATCACAACAACCTACTGAAGTTGAGTATATTCTTAAAACTTGGTTGGATTTGTATAAAACAAAGTTGGTAAAAACATGGGTTAATCAATATCCCCATTTCGGTAATGTTGTCACATCACGAGTGGAAGGAATTCATGCTCTTATAAAAAGTTATCTACAGACTTCTCAAAAGGATCTTTTTGATGCTTGACAAGCTATTAAACGTGCATTGATTAATCAAATATCTAAATTAAGATATACACAAACTAACCAACAAATACGATTACCAGTTGAATTATCTGAAGTACTGTATAATGCTATACATGGTTGGATTTCTCAAGAAGCTTTACGAAAGGTAAATAAACAAAAACAATTGATTCAAAAAAAGAAGGCCGAAAAAGAGGCTCTTCGTCCTTGTTCTGGATCTTTTTCAGCCTCTTTGGGTCTTCCTTGCGTACATACAATTCAGGAAAAAATCGAAAACAAACAAGCGCTTTTAATGTCAGACTTTCACACCCATTGGCGTCTTCGTCGCGAAAATACAGAGCCTTCTTTTGTTTTACTAAAACCACGACAACGAGTAACAACTCTTCCTATGTCAGAAATACCACAATCAAGTACAAGACGAGAGCCAAGTGCTCACGAAGCAGTGGCGGCAACCGTTCGGCCCAGAGCACCGCCGCGGTGTAGTCGGTGTAACGATATTGGACATAAAAGGACTTCATTTAAATGTCCAACATTAACACAAGAAGTGCAAGCAGCCGTACAAACGGCGTGGGCAAAGACAACGACGACGGTAACAGCTCGATTAACAACACAAACAACAACAACAGTTTTATCTATTATTTCAATTGCTGAAACAGAGACGACGGTAAGGGCAGAGGCAGAGACGGCGACAAGGGCAGAGGCAGAGGCAGAGGCGACGACAGAAGCAGAGGTAACGACAAAGGCAGAGATGATGGCAAGGACAGAAGCAGCGACGAGGGCAACGATTGAACCTATTGCTAATATAACGACATTAACACTGGCTCAAGCCCAATATCAGACAATGACTCAATACGAAGCCCAGACAGCGTGGCAAAAGCAAACGGATGCAGAAGCGGAGGCGGAGGCGGAGATGGAGACAGAGGCGCCGCGGCAACGGCGTATACGGACAACCCGTACGCGGACGGCACGTACACCGCGCCGGAGCAGACTTATACGGACCGCACGGGCCGTTGCCGCAGAGGCTCAAGCAGAGGCGCAGGCGGCGGGGACACGTGCAGAGTTTATAGATGCAAGGCTGCAGGCAATTCAACGATCATGGCAATTGTCAGAGTAGAGCATTAAGGGGGAACTGAATTTGTATAGTAATTTGCAGTCATTTTTGTTATTTCTGAATGCTTTTTGGCGACAATATTAGTGATTGATTTCCTAAAAGAGATTAAGATATCACGTGCACCTGTGCAAATAAAAATCCACGTGATTTGATAGATGCACAGGCCTGTGCATCTATTGGGGGCCCGCAAGAACACAAGTACAATTTCTCATCTTGAGCCAGGATGAGAAATACTGAGATTTCGTAATGAAGTCCCATGATCCTCCAATAGCGGTAAAGAGACAACAGGGGCACAGCCAATTAGCAGCCAGATTTGATCCTATATTTCCTGATTAAGACTGCCAAATTTGACAGCCACAGCAGTTTCTCAAAACTTAAAGAGGTTGAAGGCAGGAGACGCTCTTCTGGCCGCCACAGGGCTGTCTGCTATCTGTATGAGATCACATGGAGAATATATTCGCTCCATTTCACCGGGAGCTTTCTGAGGCTCAATGATCCATATACAATGTTTCTCTGTGCGTTAAACATTGTATTATTGTCGGATTTTCTCATTCGTTCTTCGGTCCTAGTGAATATAGGCTCGGTTATATAACGTGCATAGACCGTCGGATAGAAAGAACTGACATTGGATAGGCCCGTCCGATGGAGAAAACTCCCATTGGATAATCCAAGTTTATATAGAAAATCCAGAAATTACGCTGTGCATCTGCATCTTTCATGTACATGTGTGTGGCACAGAACAAGCACGATGGTCTATGATACGTGCTTGAGCAGATCAAAGGGAGCCGCCACGTTTTTGCAACCAGATTCTGGATGATTTCTCCTTAGAACCCATTTGAACGCATTTCCTATATTTATTTCTTCTCCACCCCAATTAGGACTGGCCAATTCTTTCTTGCCCATTGGCCAAGGCCTTTTGGTTCCACATCTGCTTAAATCCCAGTGCTTTTTTCTGTCGTCTCCCCCTTGTGCTCTCGACTTTATAGTTTAAAGCAAGGAGGCGCTGTTCTAACGCCGTTTTTAGTAGGCGTGTGCCACTATTTCAGCATCGTCTGCAGGGGTTTGTCTCTTGGGAGGACTTTGTACTTGTGTAGGAAATACACTTTAGCTGTTAGATTCCAGTTTCTGGCGTGAACCAGCTACTCGACCCTACCATCCATAACCCAACGCATTGGCCAGGCCATATATTTACATAGTGGATTTTGCTTGGCGGGCCACCAGCTTGGGGCGGCGAGTGCAACATAAAATTAACTACGTACCTCTAGGTACCAGCTAGTGTCAGGTCGACTAGTGGCTTCTAACTAGCCTCCATAACACGGAGGTGAGTTGCTCGCATTGAATGATGACATGCGCTTCAAATGTCCCATCCACCGGATTTTGACATTTTAGCATCAGCTGCGACTCCTAGTAAGAATCTCACATGGAATCAGCCAATATGAATGAACAGGCACCAGGCTCGTCTCTGCCGCTTCTGTTTCGGCCTTTGTCGACGCCGCACAAGCGCACGCGAAATTCGTGCATGAAATGCCGCCAGCGGAAAATTCGCTGCACGCGGGAGCGCCCACAATGCTACAACTGTCTGCGCTTCAATCACGTCTGCCTCTACGAGGCTCCGCCGCCGCTTCTGGTGCAGCCGTATGCTCGGGCACCGCAACCGGCATCCTTGTCGGTACCCATCAATAATGAACAGCATGAAGGCGCTGGTGGAGACGCGGCGGCAGAACGCGACAGCATCCACAAACGACTGCTGGAGCTGGAGCGCACCGTCGCACGGCTGGTGTCCGCAGTGCCCGTCGACGCCGACAGCGAAAAGAAAACACCAGGATGGGATTTGGAGAATGTGTGCGATGACAATGACGTAGCTAGCACGGCAGCATATACATTGGCCCAGCTCGGAAGCCTTCTTACGGATGTGGCTGGGGAACCGCGATACAGCACGACGTCACACTGGGGCCAGATGATTCAAGAGGTAGGGCAGAGCACAGCCTGGGGAAAATTGGAATGTTCCTGATTTTGCATCAGTTCTAGCAACTTCAAATTGGCATCTACGTCAGGATATTTCCTTTTCCAGCTCCGAAGATGGCGACCGCGCATCTTCTCTACCACTGCTCTTATTTTCGCCAAGCAATCTTTCCTTTGACGCCGCTGACTACCTTCCCGGCGAACAGGAAGCTCGCTGGTTGTGCGATGTTTTTCAATCCAGAGTACACCCCGTAGTCCGGATCATGCACTGGCCTACGTTTGAAGAAGACGTGAGGAGCTATTTTCAGTCGATAGAGAAAAATGAATCCTCGCTGAGCTCGCAGCTCGACGATGGAAGCATGCGCATCAAGGCCGGATTTGAAGCACTGCTCTTTGCAGTGTTTTATTGTGCAGTTTTCAGTCTCTCAATTGACGAGTTCGGCAACTCTGTTCTGGGAGAGCATGCTCAAGATGTGACTAAGGACAGTTTCATCTACGACTCTCCTGGCTCCGCGTCCAGCAACAAAGAACGCAACAGGTTAGCATGCCTAGAGAGTTACAGGTATGCCTGCTGCCAGTGCTTGCTCCAGTCGGAGATATTCGAGAGGCAGAGCATGCCGTCGGTATCGGCGCTCTTTCTGTTGCTGGTGAGCATCTCTGATGATACAGATGGTGCTCGTCGCGGCTGCTGACTTTTCAATTCTACCCAGTTTGCGGCGTACCACGAGGCAGGCGTGCCGTCGATTTATACCTTGGTTGGAGCGCTCATCCGCATAGCACGGTCCCTCGGGCTGCACATCGATCCAGAGATTCTCGTCTCCCAAAACCAGCAAGGCGGGCGGTTTGGCAGCGCAAAGAGGGGCATGACACAGACGCTGATGGAGACGCGCCGTCGACTGTGGCATCAGGTCCTGCACCTGGACTTGATGGTCTGCGAGGCCCGCGGCATTGACCCTGAAAGTATTAGCGTGTCCGATTTCTGGCCGGAAGGCGTTGGCTGCTCATTTCCGGGGAATTTTGACGACGACGAAATCTCCTCGGATCCGAGCGGGGAATTGTCGTCGGCAATACCGCAAGATAGGCATCGCCACACAGAGATGTCCCTACAACTTGTGCGGCTGAATGCGTCCTTTTGCTTCCGGAAACTAATTTCATTCAGCAGCCTCAAAACCCCAGCAAAAAGCCAGCAGCGAGAGGGAGCTTGCGTGTGCCATTCGAGAAATGGCGAGCAGAAACCAGAGGTTCCACCTCCAATACTGCACGGACGCTGAACCAGTGCCGTATCTAACTCTGCTGCTCGGAAAGATGGCAGAACATAAAGCCTGGTTGTACTGTTACCTCTTTGTCAAAAGCCCATCTTCGTCTGGCACAAGCGGCGACCAGTGGAGTCTTTCACGACAAAGGTAAGAGCCCTTTTTATTCGCCCAGGGGGCAAGAAGCACTACTGACAGACGTGCTTGTCTCTAGGGCTCTGGTCAATGCTACAGAATTACAAAAGCTGTACAATGCGGCGATGGCCGATCCTGTTGCCGTCTCTTTTCTTTGGCACATCCGCCGGCATAACCAGTTCCATGCGACCCTGCATATTTTGAATGAACTCTCATCCCACCGGCCTGATATGCTGGACGAAAAGACTCGCGAAATTTGCCAGCACGCATGGGCAGCAGTGGATGGCATTGAATTAATAGCTACTAGCAAAACAGAGAATGGCCAGCAGCCTGTCAGCAGGGTATTTGACGCGCTAGCGCAGCTTAGGGACGCTGCAAAGCGCTACTAGTCGGCAGATGAAGCAGACGGCGGCGTGTTTGATCCCTGCCAGCTTACAGGATTTGATGTGCCGAATCCCTGGACAACATGGCCCACCGAAGCGACGTGGAATTTCCAGACGTGGTCTGGGAATTTTGGGTTTGAGCGGTTTTGAATACCAGCCTGGATAAACTCCATACGCACAAATATTGGAAGCTGGCTCAAATAACGTTTCTGCCACTTTGTAGGCTTATAAGGTGTTAGTACATAGTTAATAAAAATGAAAGTGTGTAAGCCCTATCTTCCCTAGTGGAACCTTGCCAATACAAACTCGGTGGCTAACTCTACGATCATACAAGTAATTTGATCCACAAAGCTCCAGTATTCTCCACTTCAAAGACGCTAAAGCTGCACATGTATGTACTGATTGATAAGATAATCTGTTTCCGGACACCGTGTGCGGTGCCCAGTCCAGGATATGCCTAAGATGGCGGCGGGGAACGGCTCTAAGCGGCCGAACGCCTCGGCCGCACTTTAATTTCCGCGTTAGCAGAATGTTTGCATCGTGCACAATGAGCAGTAGTAGAAGCTATCTGGCGAGAAATGCGCGAGATGCACTCATGGACACATACGAACGGGAAAAAAATATGGCTATGAATATAAGAACAGCATGGAACGAAAGCAGTAATTAGAATCCATCCTACCCTGCGTGCACACTCGTTTCGGAGGCCGATATTTCAACTTGTGTTCTTCTATTTTACTCTCCACTCCATAGACCGAGTCGCTGGCCTAACGATACTGACTTCAAGTCTTTCCTGGAACTAATATGGCATCCTTTGCGAAATACTTCCTCTTGGTGGCATCGTTGGCTATCACTGTGCTCGGCCAGACAGCCGACCAGTTTCCGGACTGCAGTGTAAGTGCTCTTTCCATTGGCCATCTTCAGTGCTAGCTGTTCCTATATCGAAAGGCTAGGTGTTTACGAGAACTAGATCCCTTGCTACACCTCTATTCTAGAAAATGATAGCTGCTCTCCCGCGACAAATTTCAATTGCCAATGCAGTCTTCCGACAATATACCACGACTTGTCGACGTGCGTGTTTTCCGCATGCAGCGAGTCTAATGCAGACTGTATGTCACCATGGCTCAAATCAATCGAGTTTCTGCTGCCAGAAAGGACGAAACTAACACTCGCCGTTCAGTATTCCTAAACGGGTTTATCTCGACGTGCCGCTCTGTCGTTGGCGTTGTTGTGCCAGGCGCTCCATCGACAGTTGTTCCAACTAGCACAGCGGCGTCTTCGTCTAGGGAACCGACGGTGGGGCTGAGCACTAGCTCGTCGGTTGTTTCGACTCGCGCCTCATCCTCTGCAGCCTCTGCGCCGTCAATTCATTCTTCTTCTTCTTCTCTACCGACGTCACATTCGTCTGGCGAGGTGACCCCCTCTGATACACTGCCGTCCAGCGATATTGGTTTGACTGTGCCAACCAGCTCGCCGGCGAAGAGTTCCACGCAGCCTACCTCGTCTGCTGTCGTCCACACGTTGACGCCAAATGCAACTCTGGTAACAACCCGCAGTCGCACCAGCTCGCCGATCACCGTGGCTACAGGCTCAATTGTGCCCGTCGTCACGGCCGGCAGCGGAAAGCTGCCAGTTGCGGAGTGGACCGTCCTCGTTGTTACTGCTGCCACAATCGCATCTATTTGTCTACTGTGAACCGAGAACATGGCGACATGAGAATATGTTGGTAGGCGAGAGAACCTTCTAATCAGAATTCAGAGTGGTCTTGTGCGACACTACACTTGTGGAGTAGTTTTAAATACTTTTCTTTTCGTACAAAATTTGTATTAATATAATGTATTACATGATCTTGCGCCAGTTCATATTGCCGTATTGCGAAGTCGTATAGACAGTATCCATCCTTCTAATTAATGCTCGTTCAAGTCTACTTCTATGTGGCTATGGTTTCAATACGCTCGAAGAAAATCTTATATCGACAGTGTATATTGTACGGTCGCCGTATGAGAGCGAAATAATTTACAGACATTGTGGAAATCATGGTCAGAATTCGGCTTATCCGGAATATTGGCAACAGTAACATCAGTCTTGATTGGTTTTTCCGCTATAACCGTGGTAATTCCACTGGCAAGAAGAATTTGAAACCCTTTTTTTTTTAAAAAAAAAAAAAAAAAAAAAAAAAAGTCCCAGCCTCACTTCTGCAGTGCGGCACTGGAGCGGCCGAAGCGGATTCCGCTACGCGAAGAGCCGCAGCCATCGCTAACTCATCAATAGACTTTGGCTACTCCGTTTACAGACTCTCTCCATCCATGGGCAACTGGGCGTGGTTTGTATCAGCATCCGTCCCGTGGGATTGTCACGTTACAAACGAAAGAGAAGAGTTAATAGTTGTCAACAAAAGGTATAAGAATGCCGCTCTGCTCATTTCATTTTTGTATTAAGTACAGGAAAGCGGCATTTTCCTCTTACACTTCTGTGAATACATTTTGGTTACCTTATTCTCAATAAGCCTCCAACTTTTCTACCATGAAAAACTTAACTCTAATGCTGTCGCTTGCGGCGACTGTGGCAAGCGCCTCTGCTTCATCCATCCCGACCGACACCGAATTTCCACCTTGCTCTGTGAGACTCCCTAAGTCCAGTTCTCATGTCCAACTAGAGATTTTCTAATCAGAGTTTAGATTAATTGTTTCACAACAATCCTAAGTACTGATGGCTGTGTCGAATCTGATTTTAACTGCCACTGCAGTCTGCCTAACCTGTACAGCAACATCTCTGCTTGTGTTACAAAGGCCTGTGACCAAGAAGATGCAGACGGTAGGTCTAAATACTTAGAACCGGAATAGCGAGCAAGAACTAACCTTTTCCAACTGCAGACTTCTTGAATGGCTTCATCACGTCTTGCAAGGACTTGGATACACCATGGAAGGCGCACCATCCACTCCGTTGGTTCCTACCGGAGCGGCTGCCACTGTGGCAACCCCGACGCCATCCACGGCTGGTGCAACTGCCTTGGTAGCTACGCAGGTTGGGAGTTTTTAGCTGGTATGCTGGGCTTGCTTGTATTGTTCTAGTTTGAATGTAGATGATCACATGAATGGAGCTGCAACTCTTGTGTACATACCTAATCAAATAATTAAGAGGTAAAAGGTAGTCTCTCATCTTTTCAGCTAAGAAGAACTACTTTTTATGGTAAAACGTAACCTACGTAGCCAAAGAGTATAGCTAAATAAATAGAACTATCAGATATAGAGGAAAACGGTCTAGCTGTTTATCAATTTAGGTAGTTCGCAGAAGGGGAAAGAATTGCATGGTGCGTCACTGGCAAATGCGTTTACGAGTTACGAAGACTAGCTCTACATTATCATCATGACTAAATCACTACCAGACAGAAAGAGGAGGTTTTTTTTTTTTATAAAAAAAGAAAAAAAAGAAAATATTGCCTCATATTAAAGACGCTAATATAGGGAATGTAAATGGGTGGGAACAGCTGCAAGCGACTATAAGTTGGTCGTTATCCCCCTCCGGACCGTTGTCAGTTTATAACGCCATTTTCTGATGGTCATGACGCTTTCTTTTTTACATAGCCACAACTTCAAACTTAAAGTTCTTGTATTACCATAACTTCTCATAATTTTGAATATTCGATGGTGTCTCACACAAAGTTTGCCGTTGGCTTAGTTCCATTCGCCTGTATTCAGGCAAAGGCTTCCGCCACCACCGTAGACGCCATAACCGGACCTGCTGAGTTTCTATGGCCCATACAGCGTCCCTGGTATGCTGATTTCCAGACTAAAAGTCCCTGTGACACAAATGCGACAGTCAACCAGAGAACGGAATTTCCCCTCGGTAGGTAATAGTGATCCTCTGCTGGTTACATTGCCTATACTTATCAGAACCAGAATCAGGAAGGATCTCCCTCTCTGCAGCCAACGACATCTGGGGTCTTCGTGTTCTTGTTTCTTTTGACAATGGTTTGTACTTGTCTTCTTGTCTGTCATTATGCCGAAACAGCACATATCATGTTAACACCCAGCCCAGACCCAGTGTCTCAATCAAATTTCACAACTGAGCTTCTCAAAGCGCCGCCTGCCATTACTCCGGGACAGCAATGCTACAAAGTACCTCATAGTCTCACCGTGCCACCTGGGACAAATGGAACAATTCAACTGCAATATTCCTCATATTATAGTTCTGACCAGAAAGCTCGGGCCTTTTATGCCTGCGCTGATGTTGTAAGTTTATTTATCCAAGACTTTATCTCATTTCATGACTGAAGGTCCTTTAACCTTAACATGTCTGGCAGTCATTTGTGCAAAATTTAGCGGCCACGTTCTCTTGCTTAAACAGCAGCAGTGAATCGACATCGAATCCAGTGTCCTCTGAATCCGCCACTGCAAAAAGCAGCAGCCGAGGGCTCTTCGTGGGGGAGAAAGTTGGCATTGCTATTGGTTCTGCTATTGGTGGTTCCTTTATTTTGGCAGCTGCTGCTTTCTGGGCTGTGCTTCGAAAACGTAATGGAGCTAGTTGGAATAACATGGAGCTACATACCGTCTCAGCTCCTCTTTCAAGAAATGCAGCTTCCTTTGACTTTTAAACAAAAAAAATTTTATGTAATGGGCAAGGCCTGTAATAGAAAGGTAATCTCAAAAAGCCTAGGCATAGTTCGTAGTTGGGATGGCCACAAGTTCCTGTGGTCAGAACATTGTGTTCAAACTTACAGGTTAAAGGCAGGAAGCGCTGTTCTGGCCACCGTTTTCAGTAGGCAAGTGCCACCATTTTTAGCGTCCCCTGCAGTGAGGGGTTTGTCTCTTAGAAGTGTTTTGTACTCCGTGCTTGTGTAGGTAACAGTTGCTCTTTAGTTGTCGGATTATATGTGTAAGGCGCCACTTATTTGACTAATTAAAGATATTGTATTAGGGGTTACCTTGTGTTGAGTTATGATAAGTCATCATGGTCACCTGACAATTACCGTACACATAGGCACGGGATACTGTAGACTTCACACTGTATCTACTACTATTAGAGAGGGCTTCTCCCTCTGACTGTCCCAGTCTGATTTCTGCCTTCTGAATTAATGATTTGACACTTTTCCTGTAGGGGTGTACTCTAAACTGCAGAAATATGCCGTTGTCGAAGGACACAGCCAGCTTAAGTAACCAAACCCTCGAAAATGTCTACATTTACTTCGAAGTGTCCTACCTGTGAACACATGGGCAGATGGCGCTTGCTGCCAAAAACGGGTTTGCAGGGAAGCTGAAACCACCAAAGCGATTCGATGCTAGTCGCGTAAAGGCTCTCCTTGCGGAAAAGCCTAGATTGCGAGCCAACGACGAGAAAGCTTGCAACTTTAGTACTACGTATAACTATGTATACGGATCTTGTCCCCCCGTAGATATAGCTTGGAAAGCGGCCGAGTCCCACAATGTCCGGCCTGGGGTAGTTTCCAGAGAGCCCACATACCGATCTTATTGCAGATGTTGTATCCAAGGCATTTTCTGCTTCTTCTGACAATGCCCCCGAGCACGCTCGTCATCGTTTCAGGCAGCCCGGCCTATCTTGGCCTGGTGAGCGGCCTTGCTAGAGAGTACACACAACAAGGGAAAGAAGCAGCTCAAATCTATTTCTTTGATGATCGAAATCTAACAAAGACAACGCCGGTCTTTGCCAATGGTCTTCTCTCTTCATATTAGCAAATTAAGGAAGACAATTTGATGCAGACTGAAACAGAAGCACTTTGAAGCATAAGGAAAGCATCCCGTGCGATTTCCGTCTCTATATCCACAATGGATATAGCAGAACTCTTTTTCTGTGGTTCATTAATAAAGCGTACAAGAAAACGCAGCATTTCAGCCGCTCTATTTCCCCTTGACTCTCCAGAGCCTACTAGAAGTTCTTTGAGATCACAAGATAGCCTACAGCGTCTTCTACTTATTGTCGATCGTAATCTGCACAACCAAGGGCGGTAAGCCCATGGTTCTCTAGCTGCCTCTTAGGCTTTTATAGCAATCTGTCAAGCCCGTTGGTACGCCATGTGTCTGCCTGAAATGCAGGAACAACTGCAAAGTCTGAACTAGATGCCATTGGACACTTTGTAGCAAAGCTGTACAGATATGCCGGCGCTTCCAGCCTAGAAACAGAGTCGTCAACCGTGTCTGCCTTGGCCATTGCGTCGAGAGCGGCAATGCTATTTGGACTGGTCGCTTTTCGATCCGCACAGAACGAAGCTTCATTAGGAATGAGTTCGTCGGCGACAATGGGCCTTTTGCTATATTCTGTTCCGATCTCTCCGCGTTCGATATTCTAGCCGACCCGGATACGGACCGGATTACCGCCCTGCTCGAGTTCACAAACGCTATGCCAGCAACATTTACTCAACACCCTCCCCTGCGGTGTACCACCCACAGCTTGGCAAATACATCGAGCATGGTCTGCTACCAAGCTGGTACGAGTAGTTTGCGCCCCGCTTGGATGCCTTTCTTGCAGTCCTTGAAGAGGGTCGAGGCAGGGCACAGTGAAGCGTCGCCACCGCCGCTGGCAACTAGGATGCGCGAGTCATGGACCCGCAGCACATATATGGTCAACTACGCCCTTAACCGAAGTGGGACAACTGACATTCTCTACACGAGGTACCCGCGTTGTTTCCTGTGCAAGATCCGTGTATCGAGGAAAGTAACGACAAACCAGAAACACACGGTGCATCGGATTACGGCTTATAACAAAGAGAGAGCATCGCTCTCGAAGGAATAGCCAGGCACGGCTTAAGACAAGATATATATAAAGTAGTGATATGTATAGTGTTTGGAGTAGGTTCATGGTGGCGGGAGTCCTAATGCAATAGTTTACTTATGTCAATGTCCGGTTGAATAGACGAAATCAAACTCCACAACGCTGACACGTCACATAAACACCTGATGTGTTCCTTGTTGATACTGGATATATAATACTGGATTCCTGTATATTTGCACTGTACGCCAGTAGATCTGAAGTGTCGTAACAATTGTAGTGGCTAAAAAACTTTTATTATTTATTCTATTCTAATCTACCTACATATCTAACTACATGTATGTCTCAATCGTACTATCCGTTCGTCGTTGCTCTCTTTCTTTCTTCCTTTAATATATTACATAATTTTGTATTCTACCAAAACCTTTAACTCCATTGGCATATGCCTTCTCTTTTTCTTTTTTTCTCTCCTTTTCTTTGTGCGTTGTTCCTTTTCTTCCGTTCGTTTCTGTATTCTTTCCTTGTTAAACCTTTTATCCGGATTCCATCCTAGCCTCGCACCCAATGCCACACTTCTACGGCCGAGAACGATAGATTGATCCAAACCACTTGTTCTGTCTTTTCAACGCCGAGATGCCCCGAACCACTCGCAATCAATTCACCGGTAGACGGATACGGGAGGCTCGAACTCGCGGATAACTAGCTCCCCGTACTTCTTCTTCCTCAACTGATAGAAGGAATCGATTTCTTCAAGGTCTTGCTCTTGGACGCACCAATCCCCGAGGTGGCCAAAGTAGTTCATAATCGATTTGTCGTTTTCCTTCCCCCAGAGTACCGACCCGGTCTCTACGGAGTCATTCCTCCCTGCGAACTCATGACGTAGGCCTAGTATATGGCCAATTTCGTAGGCAAAGATGTGTGCCAGGTAGTCTCTGTTGTTCTCCTTCAGGGCCTGGCTGTAGACAAATAGAGTGCGTTCTACAGGGGCGTAATTGTTCGGGAAGAACGCTCTTGCGTAGACATTGGGGTTGTTGTGAGTTACCTCATAGACAACTTGGAAGGTAGCCTTAGAAGTACGGTACACTTGCTAGAACTTTATACCTTTGTCCTTCCACATGGATATCGCCTCAGCTACTTTGCCGGTAGCGTAGGTGGCCATGTTTTCCCCGGGGAAACTTTCGGCACAGATGGTGTATTTGACGGTTGACTCCGGTGTCTACCGTGGGATAAATCCACCGATACCAATTCGTAACTCCGTGTTGGCATCCTCCTGCGTGGCGCAAGGGTAGTGCTCATGTTGCGGCTCGGCAGTTAGAGGAGGCCGGAAAACAAAGAGGCCTAGGCGGTGGAAAGTGACCCGAAGGGAGACAAAAGCGACTTCGACGGACACGAAGATGTTTACAAGGGTAACGTGTCCGTCAACTTGCCCTTTGAGACATAGAGAATAGCCGCTAGAATAATAAATGCGATTATGCTGAAAGCAGGGTTGTCGGGAATAGTGGATGGTTCATTAACGGGTGGAGTATGCCTAAGGACTCCCGCTGGTAAAGCGAGTCAGTATTTAGTGTCTCTTGGAGATTGATAGAAAAGGAAACGGTTTTTGAGCGTTAGCGGGTTGGCGCCACGGCACGTAGCACAAGACTGACCTGCCATTATGAACCAGGCCCTTTCTGTCCGTGGTGTAATGTAAAGCGTTGGTCTGATTTTTGGCAATCGCTGTCACAGGAGACAGCTGGGAAACTTGATTCGGCTAATGAAAGATTGCTATTTATCTATCGTTGGTATCTGCTGTTAGATCGATTATGAAAAGCCTTTAATGCAAGCCCAACGCGAAACGATAGCAAGAAGGTATCTGCGGAAGATAAGACAGTAAGATTAGAGCCACGTCTGATAGTCACTACTAGCCGAACAGGCCTTTGAGATCAATTGTACGCACGCAGGTCTTTAAGATAGTTAAGAGGTAAAAGGTTCAAGACGATGAGGAAGAAGGGAAAGAAAGAGCAAAGTCGATAAGCACTTCGTTCCCTTTTCTATTCCAGTGATCTTTAGATACATGCAATGAAGAGACTGCGGGGCAGCTGTGCGCATTGTCGTGGCGGGGCAATATGGTCAAGTCCGTATCAAAAATGCATACCAACTACGTCATCGCATTATGAAGCTGATGGCACAAATGCACAGACCATTTCAATATGTCGTTAGTGATTTTGTTATAAATACGGAGGTCACTACCACTACGGTTTCACTCACCGTCTTCTCTGGAAGATACTCCGTTGTAAACGTGTGCAAAATATAATCACACTGTTTCTTATAGCGAAAATAGCGCTAAATTATAGCGGGTATCACACTGTAAAAAATCACTATAAAAAATTTTTAGCGGCAGATGTCATTGAGCCATAGTGAAGTTAAAAAGTTGCAGAATTCAGATATACACTGTATATTGACGGTGTTTAAAACAGGCGGTGGGTGCAACCTAGTGGTAGCGGCTTTCGCGCACGCGAGCCAGCGCGTTTTATAAATAAGAGCAACAACTGCCACGGATCAGAATATCCCCAAGTTAGTCCCATGCCCCTCTCTTCACTGCCCCTAATGTCCTAACCCGCACCGTATGTTTCTCTTTGAAATTGCCTGAGCTTTGGGACTCAGCATAATACTAGCGCAGTCCAAAATGGCTCCAGTATGGTTCTCCTGGCTGGCGCCTTCGCCCATTTCGCAATTATTTAGCCGTGATGCCGATATCTCCACATCGACTCCCGCGCCGGTGGCGGCCTACCTAGGCGCGCAGTGGAGGAATCCCCAGGACATCTTGTCCGTTCTCCTGCTTGTCGGCCCCGACGTCATCAAAAGTGCCATCGCGCAGCTCGCCGGGCGCGCCATCACTCCAGTTGCCTTTTCGTTCGGCTGGGTGGCCTATGCCGCCGCTGTCCTGCTCTCGAGCTTCGGAGGTGCGCCGCTCTGCGTCTTGGCTAGAGTCAGCCCTGAGACCTGTGAATTCTTCTAACGCTGCTTGCGCGTGCACAGACGGACACCTGATGCCGGACTCTGAATCAACGCTGCTGGTGATCGACCCCGTCAGCGGCCACAGCCGGCAGACTCGGAACTGGATATTGGGCCGGCTGTGGCGCGACTTCAACGACCGCCTCGACGATGAGATGAAAGACGAGCAGTCGCATATTCCACCCGGCGACGGCGACGGCGACGGCGACCGGCAGGGCCTGCAGCCTAGCGCAAAGGGGAAAAGGGGAGACGGAGAAGGGCAAAAGCGGCCTTTTGAAGGCCTTCGGGTCACCGTGTTTGAGCTCGAGGACAAGGACCCCCAGGAACACGGCGTTCCCGCTTTGGACTGGGTGTGGTTCACGGGCGTCTTTGCCATTGTCGTGCAGCTGGGCATTGCAGCCATTCCCTGGGCCCTCGACGACCAGTGGGACACGTTCCTTGTCACGGCTGCGGGCAACCTCTTTGCCATCATCGGCGGCTCTCTCCCTCAGTGGCAGAGAGAGAAGTGGGCCTGTCCCAAGAAGGGCGGCCAGACGGTCGCCATCACCGAGGGGAACGGCTCGCGGAGCGCGATTATCATTCTGGCGAAGCCAGGCGTGGGGCTCGACTTGGAAATCCTGGCGCGGGGCACCCGCGCGGCCCGCGCCTCGTCTTTCACAAAGCTCGCAAACGCCATCCTGGCCGTGCTCTGGATTCTTCTACTTATTACCGTGGCAGCCATGAAGCAGAAAACGTGGTGTACGTCCACCCCTTTGCATTGTTAAGACACCCTGCCTCCCCAGTGTATTGATGCATCGGCTCCGCCTGGCTAACGCAATCTCCGACGATGTAGACTTGCTGGGCATTGGTCTCCTCGGCAGCATTCAGAACTTTGTTGCCGCCAGCATCCCGCGCTCGCCAGCGGCGCTTGGCATCCACATCAAGAAACACGAGACAATTCATCACCGGCGCGTAGCCCAAGTACTGAAGGAAGTGGAGACAAATTACCCCCTCATGGGCACGGCGCTCCTCGACGTCTTCTTTCCTGGATCGTTACGCGTCCGCCAAGAAAACACAGAGGAGATCGCATTCTGGAGGTATGCACTAGAGGCGAGACACAAGGAAAACAAGCACGGTATCCGACTAGATCGTCTACCGGTGGCGGAAGTCCAAGAAGAGAAGCAAGTTGGCGCTCAAGGCGTAAATCAACCTGGTCGCGAATGTTAAAAAATTGATAGGAAGTTTATCTGAAAAATATGGTAGCTGTTCTCATCAAGCCTTTGGCCCAGACACATGTCCCAATTCGTCGCCATCTATATCAAAGCTCCTTCCGATGATAGCAGGCCAACCTGCCACTTGGATTGCATCAAGCTGCGCTCCTAGTGTGCATCTCGCCTGTACCTCTTCAAGCACCACCATACCGAGCAAGGCTGCAATTATACATCTAGGCCCAAGAGTTCGTGCTGCCTGAGCATGGCTTTGTCATTGGCTGCAAGCACTTGGGGCCTTCGCTCATCCAACACTACCAGGTCTTATTTTGAACTACATCAGCTGCGCTGACAACAATAGCATGGCAATCTCCTGCGGGTAGCCATTTGCTTTTATAAGCGTCTCCACAAAGCCAAGGTTCTTCGCCGTTTCGAACTCTGCAAGATACCCATCGGTGAACTAGAGTGGCGGATGACCTCGGCGTTAATGCCGCGACCTCAATGTGCTCTCTCGAGGATGACGCCCACGGCTCTGGTCTTCACTACTTGCGAACTATAATGTCCTTGTTTGTGTTCTGGTCCATAACGAGTGGCACATCGAGAACAGCAAAGACTAAAGGGACTCGGATAAGAACGTCACTTCTCTAGTTCGGCACTATCAGTCTCGTTTGTCGGCGGATCGTCTCTTTATTTATGCCATTAGATGAGTCAATACGATGCTGTGACTAAGGTTCTTCTTGCGCTTCCTTCAATACGCGTCGCTGCATCTAGGTTATAATTAAGTCTCGGCTATACGTTATTTCGTGACCAGGGGAGATCGTTCCAACAACAGTGCCAACAAAACGGCACTTCATATTGGAGAAATTCGAGTCCAGTGTCTCGACAAGAACAAATGGAAGTCCCTCCCTCTCATAGGGTCGCACAGGAGGGTTAAGAAGACGGTAGCTATCAGGTTTGTTCAAGGCCACCATGATCCGCTCAACTAAGATGCCATGAGAAGCAAGAGGCATCAGGTTCCGCTCATCTCCTTCCTTCAGCTTGATGACTATCCAATCTCCATATAATCTCCCTTCCTTGACAGTCAATGGCATGTAATCATCGACTGATGGGGAAGATTTGAGATCGAAGATTACAGGAGGACACCAGGACCACGGCCCGGATTCGCAAACCGGTACCCGATCGTGGAACAAGGCGTAAGGACTCAGAAGCTGACATTTCGTGAGGATGTTCTTTGTGATATCCATCTGGCTCCATGTTGAATCAAACCACTGTGCATCTCCGGATCCCTCACCGATCATAAGCCCAGCAATGATAGACCGATCTCGAGTCCAGCATGTGTGCCTTAGCCTCAAGGTGCCCAGAAGATTGTCGATGGTTAGAGGCGAAGATCTGCGCCTACGAAGCCTGCGTATGATGTTGGAGATTTGCAAGTGTGTTGGGTGGACAAATGGATCTCTCGGGTGAGCCAGGATCTCTGTATCCAGATCTTTAAGGATAGGTTTGCCTTCCGAGTCCCGGAACAGAACCCACACCTGTTTAGATGCGTACAATTCCAGAGCGGTCCAACCACGGCTAAACCACGTAGAGAAAACCAAGGCTAGACATGGACTGCCATCATCTGCCCACGTGAAGTCAGCTAGCTCGAGATCATGAACCAGTGTGCAGGATGCCCTTTTGAAGTTGCTGTGCATACTGTTTAGAGCTATGATTCTTTTCTCTTTGATTGTGGGAAGACTGATTGCATCCCACCAGATGCCATCGCATCTTTTGTTCATAGCAAACGTCTTAAAGTGGTTGACGAGACATTTATTGACGTTTCCAGAACCTCTCAACCCAACGCCGGTTCCGTCAGACCATACATGGGAGATAGCCATGTAGCGACTGCTTCCTAGCATTGGCCAGTTGGAGGATATTTTCCAAGCCGTTGCGCCGTCCTCTGCGCAATCAATGCTGTTAACGACCGTAGGTGGAAAAGATACGATATCACAGGCATCTGGGTTGCTGCACACATGATGCTGCGGGACGATGGTGGTATTCTCGTCATTTTGGTAGCACACGTCGACGGTGCAGTCGCGATGCCTCTCGAGGTGCCGATCAGAAAGACGAAACTGATGCAGCAAGGCTTTAAGGGGGGGTAATTCCACGACTCCACGGTCGGTTGCCAAGCCCAGGTTCCAAAATCGATAGAGACAAACGCCTTTCGGGATGTCAAGCGCGCCTTCACGCATGACCAAGGACGTGAGGGCTCGCTGCCCCAGGGCCCTCTCTAGCACTCGAGCCGATCCCCAACTCGACTTCTTGAGACATATTGAGGAGACCCATTGGAACAAGCGGCAAATCCCAACGCTATCGCAGCCAACGAAAGGCATATCCCCTCGCCGCCACTGCTGGACTAAAAAAGCAGAACAGAACTCTATCGCAGGTACGGGTGTGTGATCCCATGGCCATAAGTAATAATAGTTAATCCAGCAAGATACGACATTCAGTGCCCAGTCCCGTAGACCTGGATAGTCGATTGATTCAAAAGCAGGTGCAATATGTTGAAGACGGTCTCTTTTTGCCTTGCATTCTTCATTTTGGCAATCCTTGATCTTGAATTTTGGTATCTCGTCTTTAATATATGGAGCGGGATCCGTGCTTCCGCTCCAGTAATTAAATTTCACCTCGTGGAGGATGTTGGTGCAGTCTGATGACTCCAATATGGGATTTTTGGGTCTGGTACAAACCGCCGTCTGCATATTGCGTTTGTCGGTCAGGATTGCTGTTCTCAGGGCGGGATCTATGGAGCTCGCCTTGAAGAGCCGTTCGACCAGAACGTTACATCCACAATAGGCCGCATAGAATAAAATCTCGTAGCCTACTCTGCAGATACCCGCGTACAAGCTCCAAATTACAATGTCGAAGATTGGTGCCCACTCGGCCGCGTCTATCGCGTGCATGCGCGTTGGGCTGCGCCAACCGGGAACCACCTCGACAAAGAACGAAGATTGCTTCAGAATCGGCCGAGTTCTATGGTCCTTGAGTAGGCGGTAGATTATAGCAACTTCACCCCTCTTTATGAGGGCTGTGAGGGAGATACAGGTGGAATTCTGCACAACATTCGGAGGCAGCAGAAAGTCGCTCAGAAACAGGTCGACCAGGGACTCTTCAGGGCCAAACATAGCCGTGACGACGACAGGATCCAGGTCCCCCTCAGGTACGGGGAGCCTGAATTCTGGAGCCTTGGTGCAGTTCGGCCGACACCACTGGTACACCCAATTTCTGAGTCTTTGAGAGCGCGGGCGACAGAGCGAGACTAAGTCGGCAGCCTTCGGACGAAATTTTGATGACACGTTGGAGAAATGAATTGTCCAATACGACGCAGCATAGGCGAAAAAATGACCCAAACCAAGCTCAGATGGGTCAAATTTGCCAGTTGATGCGGCATCACCCGAAGAGATATCATCTTTACCATCGCCATCTCCGTGAAGGTCGGCTTCCTCCTGGGAGTCCAACACCAACACGGTTTTTTCACACTCGTCTAAAAGCAAGTACTTAATACAGCATTGCAGTAGGCAGTTGTTGAGCTCTGCTAATCGTTGCTTAGAAGGTTCGTGTGTCCCTATATCCCACTCAATCGACGACCATTGCTCTGGTGGAGCTAAGAGAATGAGTTCTCTTAACGATCGATGAGTAAGTAGAAGATGTGGGTTGTCTCTCGAGCCGGAATCTATGAGACGAACGAAAGGTCTAAGCAGGCTCATCAAATCCATTGATAGGGCCGCACGGTCTAGTTCGGTGACAGTCATGATCCTCTCTTCCATTTCCATACCGAGATAGACCGCATAGGAAAGTTCATAGAGTTTTAGCGGTTGGCAAGACACCGCAAGCATCTCAAGCGAGAGCGCTAAACGTCTTTCATTTATCGACACCCCATGGCAAGTCTGATCGACGTAGTGCAAATACCAATTGGCGAGGTCCTCATACGAAAAGGGAAGCATCTTGACTGCTTCTGTCAGGTCATTCGAATTAGGTATGATGAGCCTTTGAAGATGATACATCGCTGTGCACTGCCAGATGGTAGAGCCTGGTGCTTGAGCCACCAGCTCGTTTACCACAGCTTCATAGTACTCTTCGGGCACCCAAGTGTACTTGATGAGGTGGCTCATAATTTTTCGGTCCCGTTCCTGAGACGAATGCATCCCGACCCGGATGATACCGCCGGGAAAAGCAAAGTCAATCTCGTTATCGGTTCTAGTAGATATGAATACTTTAAGCTGCGCGTTCTTGGCAAGGAGCTCTTGGATGAGGCCAAAGAGCGCAATTCGATTCTGCGAGTCGCATTCGTTCAGGCCATCGAGCACAATGAAGACGCGTTTCGAAGACGAGAGGATTGCCGTAATGAGGAACTCGCGTAGCTTGGCATTTGACCTAAATGGGTCAAATTCAGAGGACGCCGTCATGTACCACCGGTAGAGGGAGAACTTTAGGCCACTGATCTGCTGAACTAGTTGTCGCATGATGCTGCTATAGATACTCGTAAGGGGTGTTGTAGTATGGCCTTTTCTGCGATAGTAACAGCAAACTGCCGAGCTGCTCTTGGAGAGGATCTTAAAGACATAAGCGCTTGTCACTGTCTTTCCACAGCCTTTGTCTCCAGTCAAGACTAAAACATTCGAAGAGGGCAAGTCGGATATCCATGAAGAAAATCCATGATCGGACTCGACCCAGCGGCACGTATCGTTGATATGGGCTTCAAACGCGTGATCATTCGGCCTACTTTCAACCACGTGCAGGATTCCAATGTCGTGAACTATCCATTTTGTTAATCGCAGTCTTAGAATCTCAAGCAACAGGTCGCTTGAGGTGCTGACTCACTAAAATCATCGACTATATCCTCCTCATCGTCTATTATGTTCTCCTTCATATCTTTCATCTCTTCCCGAATATCAAGCATAGCCTTTTTTGTCTTTAACAAATCCTCTTTCAATTCTTCTGTCGCTGCGAGGATCTCGAATTCTAGGAACGTCGTGAGAATTTCCGAAAATGCATTCAAATCATCGAAAATTGGTGCAATTTCCACTAGAGGTTCTTCTGGTTGTTGTTTTGAATGCGGGCCTTCGAAAACAGCTAAAGTCTCTAGGTAGAACTGTAAAAGAGCTTTGTAGATGTTGAACAGTGTCTATAGATGGATTCAATGATTCGGTAAGTAAATAGCAATACAATAGGATTCACCTTTCACGAAGTGGCTAACATCATATATATCCGGCCATCGGCCGTCCTGCACTCTTGCGTTGCAGTGGTCAATTCCAGGGATGCTCTGTAGGAATGCTTCGATGCAGTGCCTCCGCCGCTTTCCAACGCACCAAAAGGTAAATGCGAACTATCAACTGTCATTATACTGGTGGACCGTCTGAAAGAAGAAGAATAAAAAAAGAATATAAAAGACCGATTGTACAGAAAGATAAATCAACGGAAGGGAAGAAAAAGAAAGGCGAAAAGAGGAATGGCAATAGCAAGTATATCAGTCACAAAACCCTTTAGACTTACTAATGCAGTGCCCTGGACGAGCCCGAGTGCGGTTCTTGGTGCGATATCAAGACCAGCGACTGGGTTGGCCACATCGAAAGCTGAGATAAGTTTTCTAAGACAGGGTCCTGCTCTTGAGAAACCCCTTTGTATATGAGTTCTCTGAACTTTCTTGCGGACTTCTTCAAATGCAGCTCGTATTCTCTCCTCTCTGGATAAGGTTCCCTTTTGATTCTCATCAAGTGCTTCCCAGGCTTTGTCATAAGCGGACTTAAATTGAAGTTCATCAGGTTGCTTCAGGCCATACGTAGCAGTCTGATTATCTCCAGCTGCTGTGGATATAAGGCTCGTAGACGGGGAGATTTGTCTTTCTTGCTGAATCAAGGCCGAGTTGCAGGGATCGGTGGACACTTGGATCTGCCGCTCTTCGGGAATTGAAGTTAAGCTGAAGCTCTCGGTGGACTGGGCCACGAAGGGAACGCCGCCTTTGCTAGCATCTTCAGAGAGGGCCTTCTTGCTGTCTAGCAGAGAAACACCGCGAGAGCCGTCTGTCGAAAGTTGGGAGATTTTCGCGTTTACCTCAGCGAGATCGTTTGCGAAGTGGGATGCCCGATCCTCGGGGACAGAGTCCGCTGGCGAAGGTCTGTGAGAGACAAAGACGATCCTCGGATGCTTCCTCCTTGCTCGTATCTTGATGTGCAGTCAGAATCCAAACGCAATACGACATGGGTAGAACAGGCAAAACAGACTCTCACCGAGGCCTGCTGGCGCCTGTTGTCCTTGTTGCGGCTGGGGGGAGGCATGCTGGGCACAGTTTGCTCTACATTCGAATGCAGTTTGGAATTGCCGTCCTATAGCAAAGTCGGGGAAGGCGAGCGTGAAAGCATTATGCCAGGGCATATATATACTAAAATATGATGAACAGCCGCTCTTCTCCACCATGGAGGCGTTCAGCTGTGGATTCGTACCTGGACGGTTGGCGGCCCATGCAAATCTTTCCTCCCTTATCGTTTACGTTTCCGCGGTCGGGTTCGACCATAGCTCCCTTGCTTATTTCTGTTCGCGGCCATTTAGCGGTAGCCTGCAAGCCGAAAACTTAGCGTGGGGTTGGGATTGTCTTTGTGGCTTTGACTCGACGCTAGCTATTGTCGTAATAATTAAGGACAGTAAGGCGCCTGATTGTGACCCTTCAGCCAATGGTATCGGATCTGCCAAACGTGCAAATTAAGGGGCGAGGCGGTGAAGTCCTCTCGTGTCAGATATGCATCTTTGAATTGGGGCTTACTCCGGACGTGAAAGATAAAGTACAAGTAGGTGTCAGGCTTTTTTGAATCAGGTTCTGGCCTGATTGGGTGCCATACCTAGGTCCACCAGTCACGGAGAACAGGAGTAAAAAATGGTTATTTCGATGCCCTAATTATTGTGTTCCTGTTTTTGTGTGCTGCAGTTTTCAGTGCTTTTCCTCCAATCTTTTTGCTGCCACAGGGTGCAGGCGTGACATTAACCGCCCTAGCTTCCTCACGGGTGGTCCTGAACAAATCATCGGCGTCTATTAAGCTTGCCCTGCTGAAATACATGCAAAGTGCAGAGAAAAAGGAGAATGGAAATGATCTATGATAGACCCGAATGAAAATATTGGGTTGCGTGGGAGAGATACAGGGCGATGGATGGCTGCAGAGGACGAGGCCCTTCGACTGATTGGATGCCTAGAGCACCGTGTAGGTGACGCGGGTGAGCGCCGTCATAGTGTGGGCTACCTGGGAATTTTGGATTTGGTGTTACGCCTTCGGCTGGCATACGACATTCTCGATTCTTTTTTTTGCTTAGGGGGGGGGGGGGGGGGGGGGGTTGGTCTCTATTCTTCCTATTTTTATGATTTATTATTTTTTAATCCATGACCAGTCTCCAGGCGTCTGCAACGCGCACAACGCATCCAAGAGGGCTCCTGCTTGGCGAAATCTTTTCCGCGATCGACGATCTCCCATCCCTCTCCTCGGCCAGCTTGGCCTCACGCACCCTCCACGACGCGTTCACAAACGCAAAGGGTGCAATTCTATCCAGAGTTCTGGCCAACCATGTAGGCGTCGACGTGATACCAGACGCGCTTGCATCGGTTGAGAGCACAGGATCAACGCGCGATGGCTGGAAGGCATTTCTCGTCGAGCCGACGCAAGCCCCTCATTTGCTCACAGCGGACCAAGTTTTCCTCCATCGCGAGGCTCAGCGTCGCAGTCAAGGCATTTGCCCGACTCTATGTCCAGTCTGTCACCGACATGCGGCCCGCGATCCAGACCCGGTCGCCCCTCCCGAGCCAGAGCGAGCGCGTCCGCATCGAGCGCGCGTTCTAACGCTTTGAGACGTTTCGAAATCTCGCTGGGAGCGCAGCGGGAGAAGGGGGCACGCTGGAAACGACCGATTCTTTCTTTGCCACGCTCGCACCCTGGGAGGTAGAGCAGCTGGGCTGCATACACGACTTCCTCTTCCACCAGATACAGCCAGGTACGTGCGCGGCTTTCTTTTGCTGTTTCGCGCCAGGCTAACCGCTCAATGCAGCATACGACGACATCGCGTCGCACGACATCGTGTGGGGCAGCATCGAAGTCGAGCCGGCGCTCAACTATGCGTCCCACGAAGTCCAGGCCATCATGGCCGCGGGGCTTGCCGCGGTCTACCGGGTTGCCGCCGCCAAGACGTACGCTGAGCGCCACAAACTCCTTTACCGGTTTCGCGGCCCAGACCGAAACTACGATTTTCTCTACCAGGCCCTTGGGCGCTACAGCTCGGTGCAGCGGCAGCAGCAGGCACCCGGGACGCCGCGTGTGCCCGACCGGGACAGCGACCCTGGGCCTTAAGACACGTGGGAGTGGGCCTACGCCCGCTGCGCTCCGCACGTGGAGGCGTACCGGCGCGACTGTGCCGGCCTGCGCCGGTGGGGCTATGTCTTGTGGGACAAGGCCCGGCTCGACGCCATGTCGCTGTTCCGCGCGCCGTTCCGCCAGCTACCGTATGCGGCCGAGGTGCACGAGGTCGACGACGGGTTTGTGGCCTCGTGGCGGGCCCACGAGAGCATTGCGCGCGCCGGCGGCACCGGCTACTGGTCTGCGGCCGATCCGGGTCAGATGGTCGATCTGGCGACGAGGCAGCCCAGGCATCACCAGAGAGGGCGGCCGCGCACCGGACCGGCACAGGCGGACGCGAAGAGGGAATTTGGGGCGGCGGGCGCGCGGATCGAGGCGGCCATGCAAAAGAAGATGCGAACGGCGCCATGAGATCAGCATGGAGGATACCCCGTGCCCTCGAGCACCTGGAGTCTTCAGCGCTGGCTATGAAGGCTCTGGACTCTAACGCGCTGCATACAACCCTATCAAACATTCGGCACGGCGATTACGTGAGGACTCAACGGGGGCAATGTAAACCGGATACGGATTTAACTGAAGCGTGCCGAAACCTCGAGTTTCTCAGTTCGCTGCACTTTCACGCACCGCTTAGTTACCGTACGAGCTGGGCGCAACTTTCTGCTAGGAGTATTAGAGTCCTGGGCGTAATGAACAACTAATTACTGAGATATAGAAGTAGGGGGCATTGGTTTACTGGCGTGGATGGGATGTATCTGCTATTTCACGAACAAGGCTCCCGAAACAGCCTGACATTGGCTGTATATTTGCAAGGGAAAAGGTGCCTGCAGGACTACGAGGGATACGTGAAGACGATTGGAATGTAGATATCACAATGGCCTGGCCAGGGTCATTGAAAATTAGTTGTACGCGGCTGTGCTACACCAGATTGATGTCTGAAGGTGATTGATTAATATTCCAATTCCCTGGCGGAGCAGACATCCTGTCCTCTCCGGAAACCTAGCCTACCATAGGATATGCTAATTTGTAGGCATCATTTCCAACGCCATCCAATCCTGGTATCGATATTGTTTCCTCGGCAAACTAGAGAGGCAAACTGAAGTCAAGTTTATGGCCAAACTACGATGATTCTAATTCCCAATACGAACGCCTCTGCCGGCGCTGCCTTCGTCAGTCTGAAGACACGAATCCATGGACACCCTTGAGGCTTTCTCGGGGGACAATCTGGTGGCGACCTTGGCCAGGTGCAATTCGATCGTCAGATGCCCTCCGGGCGCAATATGCGCGCGCAGGGATTCCGCGGCCTTCTGTATAGCCTCAGCAGTGTCTAGGGCGCCTGCGTCTACTCTACTACGGACCAGCTCCCACGCCTCATCGCTCCAGCGGCCGTGGAAGAGGAGCGTCAGCCGGCTGAACTGCCATGAGCCGAGGCCGCGGCGGCGAGGAGGAGCAGCGTGGCCGGCAATGCCAGCCAGCCCCAGCGCACGACAACGAACTGCTGCTGCACCCACATGGTGCCCTAGATGGCGCGGGCTGGGGCGGCGACCGATGTGTTGCCTAGGGTGGTGGCGGAGCCGTTGGCGCGCATCGCGCTGGTCACATACGTGGCCAGGTTGAGCATGGCCTTGGTGAAGTTGCTCGTCTGGAAGAGCATGAGCGGGACGTCGGGGCCCGAGAGGCCGTTGGAGTATCCGGTGTAGATCTCGCCGTTGAGGAAGTCGGACGCCGTGAACAGGCGCGTCAACATGTAGAGGGCAAAGTACGGCACGACAAAGGTGTCGTTGTGGTTCGGCGCGCCGCCGGCGAACGGCGCCCGGTACACGAGGGGCAGCTCTGTGTATGGGTTCGCGATCTAGTATGACGTCCCGCCGGCGACGACGGGCGCCACGGCGGAGCCGTTCTGCTCGGCGAACGTGTATTCGCCGAGTACCTCTTCCGTGTACACCCCGGCCACCACGCTGGCCTGGACCTTCTTCACGGAAAAGTATAAGAAGCACTGGCCCGCGTCAAATGGCGTGCTCAGCCCCACGGGTGAATAGTACGTGAGTTCAGGAGGAGGATCAAATTCAACGGGAGCAGGCTCAAAGTCGACTGGATGAAGCTCGGTGACGGGGAGGCCATTTTGGGTATAATTTGTGGTGTAATTTACGGAGTGTTGTTTAGAATCTCACGATAGTTTAAATGTATCGCGTTTTGCCTAATTGAGCAATCAAAATAATACGCGAATTTCAGCCAATTAGAAGTTGAGGATTTACAGGGGGGAGCGCTGCTCTGGTAAAAAGGGGGCGCTGATATATCAGGAGCCCTAATCATGCCTCTGATGAGCGTAGAATACTCGTGCACAATACTTATGTTAAAAAACTGTATACTAATAGAAAAGAACTTGCCATGTCCGGCACGGACGGGGCGACCAGCTTAAATAGCCATTCCAGTGCAAAGGTGATAACAGCCATAAGTACATGCCGCTATAACGATGTGTTGTCAAATAGAGAAGCACTACGAATCATCGGGCGTGAAAACCGGCCGCCTGGCCGCCTTTCAAGGTTCTTTGTGCCGAATCGCATGATAGTTCGCCCAATAAAAGTCTTTTCATGGCATCTGGTATACTGCTAGGAAACGGCTTGTCCCATCGTTCCGACCCCATGCTGTAATGGGCCAAGGCCCTGCAGGCGGCCCAGGGCGAGCCCAGGGCCAAGGAGCAGGCCAGCAGGACGGACCGGGGCGGGCAGTCGACCGGGCAACCCACCGGCCCACTAGCCCCTGACAGGCCCCTTATTTCAGCCAGGAGCTTCGCTTTTGGCAATCGAAGGAGAGCCTTTCTCTTTTAGCATCTTTAGTCTTTCGATTAATCAGGCCTATACCTTTGCCTTAGGGCTTCTCTGAGCTCCCGCCAGCTGAACCCTTACACATGCCTTCGACATGCTGCAAATGCACTCTAGGTTGCAAGGAATGCTTATTTACTTCGGAATTAATGACCGTCTAAAGCACTAAGTGTCCGAGGCCGCTTTTTCAAGACTACGGGATAAGGCGACTTGGGGCTCTAGTGTCTACTATATGTTATGAATTGCCATCCTATTTTCCCGCCTCCGATGGATTAGAGAGTAGCCAACCATAGCAGCCATTACACAAGAGAGTATCCCATTTCTCGTGGTTCGTAATCACCAGCTTCGATGTCTTCTGCTAGCTACAGCGACTGCAGGTAAAGGTTGTGGCCTTAGTAAGTCGATATTGCCGGAAAATGCCACGCGGAGGATATTCCTTAACCACTTCGAACTGAGTTGGCATGCCGTCCTGATCGTCGGCCGTCATCGACTGAATCCGTAGCTGTTGGGTCATTCAGCTAGCATAGGCGCCGGTATATGTGACAGTCAGCTTAGAGAAGTCTGTTGAAGGCTGGATATCTACCTCTAAGTATGCTCGTAGGGTACTTTGTCGACGAATCAGTATGCTGTGGTACTTCATTTGGATTTCGCATTCTCTGGTCCACACTTTAGGCAGCACGACTAATCAATTCTGCAGCTTCTGCACAAAAGGGAAGAGAAGTCAAAACCAAACACACTTGGCTGCCTTTAGTGAGGGGCTCCACAGTGTGGTATATACAATATTAACGAGTTATTTGCACATTGTCACCTTAACAATTCGCAATCTGACATGAAATAATTCCTCCATTTTACAAGAGCTCCAAAAACCACTGAAAGGGCTATTCTTCCGCTCTACAAGCCCTTCTCCCCCCATCACGTCTTCTTTCAGTGGATTTCACTATGGCACCAAACCGAACAAGAAAGCTCTATAGCCCTTTTCGGAAAGTTGAATATTTCGAACATACAGTTTGGAAACAATCCACTTCGACGATGCATTATAATAAACCTCAATGAAGATTAACCCTTCCAGGCTTATTGTCATTTGAATGGCGAGGAGCTTCTCTGCCCTCTTTGCAAGCTTGAAGCCACTGAGCAAGTCTCATAGGCGGCTCTGGCATTTCCGGATTATTGTCGTGATAGTCTTTGAGAATATGTGGACATCCCTTGAACCCGTCAGCTAGGTACCTGTAATGGGCAAGGCCCCTTGAGCGACCCAGGGCGAGCCCAGGGCCAGAGATCAGACTGACAAACTTAGCGGGGAGGCTGGGGAGGGCGACCTACCGGCCCACCGGCCCACTTGTCTCTGACGCCTCCTATTTCAACCAGGAGCTTTGCTCCTGGGAATCGAAGGAGAGTCTCCTTTCTTCTGTATCTTTAGTCTTTCGTTAATCTAGGCGTATACTATTGCCTCAGGGCTCTCCTGTGCCCATTGCCAGCAGACCCCTTACAAGGTGCTTCGCTATTCCTCGAAAGAGGCTATGATATGTTCGACATATCGCAGGGATATGAATCCATCGCTAATATGCTTGCCTCGAAGCACTCTTCAGCCAACAGAGACGCCCGAGCAAGGCCACGTCATCCTAAGACCTGCCTCGTTCCTAATTCTATCTTCTCCGCGAGGATAGGCCAGAACCCTTTAATGCCTCCTACCCCCTACACGATGCAGCTTGTATTAGCGCTTTAGAAATTAGTCTAAAGCCGTCGGCAAATCAGAGACATACCTCTTGGCACTGTCTGTCTTCTATAGGATTTGACATAGGAGTATTGACAATCGGTCCGACTGGAATGGAAAAAATGCTGACGAAAATGTTGGGTATGCCAAGTAAAAGACCAGGCGAAGGGATGGAGGCCATGTTGTTACCGAGCATATTATACCCACTTAGGTCGAGAATCTTCTGAGGACGTTTTGCTTCGAGATAAACAAGAGCGCGGTTCATATGTTCATAGCAGTAGCATACGTTGAGTAGAATATGTAACGGTCCAGGCAATGAAGACCGCTCAAGTGAGGGATTGACACTTTTAATCGTTGCACCGAAAGATACATACGAAATAACACGACAGTGTTATCTCGTCAATTCCCGCTTATGAGGCCTAGGCACAGCCAGGCTATATCCCGGGCCTTCGGCCCGTGACAGAATAGAATAAAAACAAGGAACATATTTGAGTATTGCAAAGAATGAAGACGGGAAAAACGTGAAAGGGACACAATGAAAGAAAGGCAAGGCAAGGCATAGCTGCGAGGCATTTTAACGAGAAGAAGGAGTGGAGCCAGGGGATTCAATGCAATAGCCAAAGCACTGCCGCAGAGGAGAGAAGAAATTGAAATTGAAAAGAAAAAAAAAGGAGAAGAACAGGAAGATAAAAAAGTTAAGAGTACAAGAGAGAGACAACGAAAAGGAGTGCTGTATTTATATGTGGTCGTTGAGGAGGCCAAAAAGACTGCAGCCAATAAAAAGAAAAGGATTCGCCCCATATTTCCTAATCGGGGTGACCGCCAGTTCTGGAGGGCACAACAGCAGCTCCAGACTTACAGAGAAAAGTAAACAAATATCAAGAAAATACACAGGTCATGTTCGGCCTATATTTCTGCACTTCTGGGGTGCACGATTTCCCCAAGCTGACCAAGTTCGAGGTCGAGCGGCTCGGTTGCCTTTGTGACCTCTTCGCGTGCTTGGCCGCGCCATTTTACGGTGCCAATTGCTCTGATTTCGCTTTACGGCAGTGTGGTCGGCCATGGTAACAAAACCGCACCCATTGTAGGCTCTTCTTCTCCCGAAGTCTCTCTTTTTTCCCCCTCCGCGATCCAGCTGTGTCAAACACGCAGAGCAAATACGAGAAAGTCTCCGCTCCGCCGCCGTACGAAGACGCTGCAGAAATTTGCGGTCGTACCTTGTTTTTTCCATGCTGCCATCAGCCGGTCTTGGGCTCTTTCTTGCCTTGTTTCGATTTTAAATTTTCACCTTCATTTCGACGATGCACCCGGCGTCTCTTTTCTCGCTTGCTCTGTCCGCGCTGCACAAGAAAACAACTCTCCATCACGTATCAAAGAAATCGGCCCTCTCTACGTTTGCGCAGAGCCTGACCAAGATCGCAAAAGGGGCCCCTAGTGGGCAGTCGGGTTCCCAGATGCGAAAGGGGCCCGGCCCCCAGACCTCGTTGGCCGGCACCAGGCGGCGCTGTTGTAAGTCGGGCCTAATGTAGCTGTCGCGCAGCCGTCCCTCCAGGACGGACAAAGCACGCGCAACCAAACCACGCAGTCTGTGCACCTGCCGCCGAAAACAGCGAGCACTCCTGTTCAGCCGGGCCAGCCGGCGGTGCTGCGTCTCGACCTGTTTGCTGCCGGACAGACATCCGCCGCCGCTCGCAATCGTCGTCTTGAAATAGGCCTTCCGCTCCGTGTAGACGCGCGTGACGACCTCACGGGAGGCCCGGCACGCCGTCCACAGCCCCCTGTCGTCCTTGCAGTGGGCAGCCGGCTCGCGGCCGTCGAGCGCGAGGGCGAGGTCGAACGTGGCAAAGTAGTGCGCACAGGGCGGTGGCCGGGCCGCCGCCGCCCAGATCATGAGCTGGAGTTCATGGGGCAGGGATGGAAAGCCGCGGAAACATGTCTGGCGGTCGGTCGGGGAGTCCGAGTGGCGGGCTTTTTCCTTTGCCGCGGACTTGCAGATGAGCGAGGAAGTCTTGGCCAGCTTTGCGGCGGCGGTCTCCAGTTCACAAGCGTATATGTTGCATGACGCCATGTCGAAATAGGCCCACAAAACGGTGTAGTAGAGCGAGCTAGCTTTCTGGGCTTTGTCTGTCTTTTCCTGGAGGTCGTCGCGGGCTTTGGCCAGCTTGTTGGTTAGTGCAGAGAGGTCTGCCTGGGCCCGTGCAAGCCTCGAGGTTTTGGCGTGGGAGGTCATGGTCCACGCTACGGGATAGGACGGCGAACGTATGGTTTCTGTTGTCAGTTCGGCGTATGCTGCGTGGACCGTCGATGCTGATAGCTATGGGCAATGCCTCTAGGAGCTCACTGTAGAATGCCCTTCGGTAGCCAGTTGTTTTGTTTCTTCGCCGGTCCGCAATCTGGGCCTCGTCTTTCGTCCGTAGACAACTGTTGCCCTGATAAACAATTAGTGCAGAAAAGCAGAGACAGAAGCACGAAATCTTTGGCCGACGAAATGCCGAACCATCAGTACACTAGGTAGACCATATGTGACACCAGTAGGTATTGTTTTTCTCATTTTCTTAAAATTTGCCGATTAATTTCGTCAGTGAGTGGGACCCGAGTATTTTTAGCCCTAGAAGAACACTCGTTAATAGCAAGAATTTCACTGTGCGTGTCGCAATGTATGCGCAGGCTTCACGGTAGCCTTCGCTCGATCTCCAGTAAGTAGTCGTGTCAGTTCTTTCACAGTCTGCGCTAAGATCCATCAGAAACAAACTACGAAGTATTTGAATAATTTTTCATAAATTTTTTATTAAAAATAAAATTAAAACAGAGAAAACTTCAAAAAAAAAACCCTTACAAAGGGAGGAAAAAAATTTATTTTCTTTTTTTTTCTCACCAAAATATCCCGAACTTACAATGTGTTAACATACAACGGACATATTTGTTATACAAGGGCAAACTTACAAATTCCTCTACTCTGCGGAAGCAGAGTCGGCGCCGCCCTCGGCGGCCGCCGAAGCAGCAGCTGAAAGGGCAGCAAGGCCGCCCGATTCGTTCTGAGCCGCAGGGGGCCCCTGGCGGGCCGAGGGAAGGCGCTCCAATTGCTGCGGGTACGTCAATATGTTTACGTTGCTGTAGCTGGCAGAGGAGCGACGTACGGCCTTGAGATTTTTCTGCGTCTATTAATTAGACCAACCCGTTAGTTCAGCGCTGCACGACTAAAAGATGACGGGTGCTCTGCAAATGCTTACGTCCAACTCGCGCTTCTTGCTCTAATACGAGATCTACGTCAGTAGCTGGTTCGCCAATAGATGTTAAAGATGAGCGACATCTTACCTCGGCCATGACGTTCGAGAAAACTCGAAACGTATCCCATTGTTGAAAGGATTTGTCAGCTTTTAAATCTCTTCTCTGTGTCCGTCAACCAACGTATCTCTTCGGGTAGTATATTACCGCCATCTTCTCCTCCGCCTTCTAAAACACATGTCAGTGAGCTTTGTGTCCAAGGAGCATAAGCGAGTAGAATCTAGCAGGGGCATAGTGAGTCACTTACTTCGGCATTGGCCTCGTAATTCTGTGCGAATGAGGGAGCGAGCGGTTAGTCGCCGGCGAATATGACCAGAGCACTTCATTCGGAGACCACACTGGGGCAGTACAAAAGAAGACTCACCGCGATCTCCTTCTCGAGACGCTGTATGTTTATGCATGTGTTGTTAGACAAAGCCCATATCCTACTTGATCTGCGGATAGACCTTACGTCTATTCTCTTTTGAACGCCCTAGCAATATTGTTAGCAATTTATGCGCATTTGCGGCCGCACGGGAGATCCATTGGATATTACTTTCGGCGTGTTGGTCTGTTTCAACAGTCTTGTGTCAGTGCATCAGAATATAGACGGAGTACGGATGGCAAGACGCTACAAAGACTTACCGCTGAAACTGGGCCGGTGGCCGGCTCGGCCACCGGCCCAGGCTCGCCCAATTGCTGCTGCTAGCCTTCCTGTCAGCGCTATCTGCGAACCGGGACAGCCGAGGAAACATTGAATAATCTCACGTTCATCGCCATTCTGCTTTGAGTTTTGAGTTAGCCTGTTGGACTGACAGATAATAGACAGGCAGGGCTAAGGTCATCTTCTGTTGTTGGTGGTGGTGGTGTGGTTTCTGAACCGATTTCCGTCAGTATCCTGCCGGGAAGCGGCTGCACAGAGCGCCTACTCACAGTGCTGTGTTACTATCCACCCTGTGGTTAGCAGGTGTACTCTCGCTCTGCATCCGACTGGCGGCCATCTTGATGTTGCCTCTGCCCCCAGTTCATTGGACAAAGTTCTACTTACAAAAATTGTGTATGAATTATCGCAAACTAAAATCAAGCGTGTTCTGTGTGTAGCATCCCATTAGCAACGCTGCGTAGCGGTACCGTGTGAGCGGATCGCGGACGACTTACAGCATGTGGATCAATGAGAGGCAGCTGCAAGGAGCCTTGAGTCGCATATCGCAGAATGCGAAGCAACCCAACAGCAAAGGGGATCACAAGGGGCCTGCAAAACACATACTGAAGACTTGGTTGACGAAGAAGAAGAAAAAGAAAAGGAAAAAATCTCTCTCCAAAGAAGAAAACACTTATCTGCGTACATACACTGCACGCCGGGCGCCCAGGAGCTCGCTCAGTCGGCGAGTGGTGGTTTCCAAAACAGGAAGTCACGACATGGACGCGTGACTACCACACAGGCAGAACGTGTCGCTTCGCGTAGCGCGACTAGGCGGCTACAGAGGCGCGGGCTTTGCATCATTGCCCTGCCAGAAGTACGGCACAAGCATGTTCTAGGTACGAGGTAAAATCATGTCGTTCCGTGGTATTGTTATCTCCCCAGCTACACGTAGAGCCATGGTCTCTCCACGAGAACTAACCCCAGTACTAGCTTTCCCCGTAAAAGAAATCTCCAGTCTCTAACTCTTCGCAGAGTTTGTCCAGTGTCTCGACAGAATGTCCTTCTCGCCCAGTTTCCAGCTTGGCTCCATCCCAGATATCTCTGTAATAGGTTCCGTAAAAAGGACTTTGTGGGTCCGATGTCGTTATACGTAGCAGGTTCTCCATTCTAGAAAACTTGACTACTAGTCGTTCATCGAGCTTACGGATTTACTTCTGAAGACGGCCGCCACGTCTGTTAAGCCCCCCACGCCGACGGCATCGTATTCCTCTTGGTGTCTCGTTGTAACAGCAACCTGCCGTTCCGGCGGAAGCGCCTCGTTTCTCAAAGATGCGCTTGACGACCTGGCGAGAATCCCAGCACGCTGTCCAAAATCCTCTGTCGTCCATATAGCGAGATGCAGGTTCCCGTCCGCCCAACGAAGGCACAAACACGGAGAAGGAATGCGTGTAGGGAGGCGGCCGGGCTGCAGCTGTCTAGATTATGAGACGACGTTCAGAAGGCAGACGCAGAAAGCTGTGGAATGCTCTGTGTGTTGTTGTTCTGGTGGTGGGCGCCTTTCAAGGTGAATCAAAGTATCACCGAGACAGCTTTCGACAGTCTCGAAGCGGCGGAGGAAAGGTTCTGAGCATCTTTGAAAAGTTTCATCATAGCCTGGCAGACGTTCGAGACTCCTGCGCAGAGCCCCGGCAGCTTCTCAATTTTCGCGCATGCAGGCCGGAGATTCCGGAAAGCTCTGCTGAGTTTTGAAACGACAAAGAGAGAGCTCTGACCCCGCCACTGCCAGCTTCGAAGGCGAGGATCGCGCGGCCATGGTGACCGGGTAGCTGCTGTGTAACTCGTTGACTTGCGAAATGTCTGCTTGTGTCACCTGCTTAGCTTGGTACCATAAAAGAAAAAAAAAAAAAAACCTCGATCTCACAATTCAAACCACATCGCTTCCAATTCTAATTACACACGCGGGCGTCTAATAACGCCCTCTCTCATGGCGCCTGCCGGGATCGGGGCCGCCAGCGCCCTGGCGGCCCGCGTCGCCCTCGGTATCTCCCTCCCGCCCTCCTCCCCCTTCCTAACGGCGAATCCTTTCGCCATACTGACCACCGAAGGTTTCGAAGACCTCTCAGATGCCGACGACACCGCCGCTGAGCCGTACGCCGAAACAATAGCTTCACAAACCCTTTTACCACACCATACCGCCCCCCGAACACCACTAGCAACCACCACTGGCAACCACCTCCCCCGTCTACTAGAGCCTGGCCGAAAGCGATGCAGAGTTACCGACTTCGCAACAAGCTTTTTGACAGCCCGACGGTTTTCTCAGACCATTGGGCAATCGAAAGGCCTTGCTGCCAGTTTACATGTTTCTACGGCTATCGCCATTGTTTTCGAATTCTTTATTGCAGCTGCCTGTCTGACGGATATACCTAATCTTTTTCGAGACGCTTGGCCGGCATTTTACAATCATTAACTAAAACCAACCGCCAATTCGTCGATGCAGTTCTTCAATATTTTTATTGTGATGTTTTTTATAACCATCACCATCAAGCCGTTCCATTCTTCAAGACATCAACCATTTCCATCTATCCCAACGGCGCCGACTCGACGCCTTCTAATACCCAACATATCTTTTATGTAGCCGTATTAAATAGAACTTCATTAAAACAAACCACATCAAACAACGTTCTAAACTCTATAACTATTATCACAATGCTATTGCAACGACTGGAGATCATTTTACATATTAATAATTTAAATACATTTTTTACAAACCAATAAATCGCTAACACCGTTAACACAGCAGCATTTTGAAACAATAAGTTGAAAACCATTAGTGTATACATCTTTCCCAACGAAGACATCACAGTCTATTTTGAGTTTTACACAGACAAATGGTTCGTTAAAGACTTCATATAGACCGACGTTTTCGAAATGATTGTAATGGTTTCAAGCCCGAAAATGGTTTTTCAACACGTTTTTACCGAAAGGTCAGACTGTTTTACTCTTAATAGTAGTAGTTAAATAGAATAGGATACAAAACATTTTAACAAGAAAAAAGAAAAGCGAAACCGGGGGATTCAATGTAATAGTCAAAACACTGTCACAGAAAAGAGAAGAAATTGAAATTGAAAAAAGGAAAAGAAAAAGAAGATAAAAAGTCAAGAGTACAAGAAGAGACAACGGAAAGGAGCGCTGTATTTATATGTGGTCGTTGAGAAGGTCGAAAGACTATAGCCAATCAGCAAGAAAGTATTCACCCCACATTTCCTAATTGGGGTGGTCGCCAGTTCTGGAGACCACAACAGCGGCTCCAGACTTACATTTGTTTACAAAACATTAATCGTCAAAATACGTAATATGCTAAATAGGGCATAGAAACAACACAATCTGCAAAACGTAGAAGAAAGAAAGTAATGAAGAGAACAAACAGTTAATAAATCCAAATCGTATTCACATAATTTTCAAGCAGTTTAACGGAACGAGTTTATTTCTCTCTTCGCATATAGTTTAGTCTAAGATAATCCTAGGACCGCTTCCTGTATCTTGCTTCGTAGCTCCTCTGCTGGGACTCTTGCCACTTCTCATAGGACGTGCAGTTGAACTGATCCACCACGTCTCTCGTGCGATCATCTAAGTACCCCCTAGGTAATGGCTTGTGTTCCTAAATGTCACGGTAATTGCCTGTTTCCGAGATGGGCTCCTCCGGGTCGACACGAACACGGTTGTTTAGGTGGCCTTGGATAGGTAGTGGGCAGGAGGAAGGGGACAGGTTTTCATCTAGGAGAAACTGCAGCAGCAGCAGCTTTTGGCCGTCGAGGACACGATAGATGCGATATGTGACATCACGGCTGTCTGAATGAAAGTATATGGACTGTCGTGTGCGTTTCTATGGTTAGAGGCTTGTTCTTATTAGGTGTGGCGTAATGTAATGTAACATTATAATTTTTTTTTTTAAAAAAAAAAAAGTAAAAAAAAAAAGTCTAACATTAGGATCTCCGCTGGCAATTCTCTGGCCGTCTATCAAATAGGACGACGCCGCCTAGGATTTGATTTTCTGCCCAGTATCCAGCCATGTCGGCAACTCCGTCGGGATACAGGTCGTGGTCGTAGTACCAAGGATGAAGAAAGAGAGTAGGAGGATACATTTGACCAAAGTAGGACATAAGCCCTCCTTAGACCGCCTCCACAAAAAGTAAGGGTCATCTTTCGGACGGTGCGAGCCCTGCTTAAAGAGCCACACGGCGATGCCATGGACGGCTACGGCAACTAGCTCAATCAGGCGCGTCTGGAATGCCCGCGAGCCTACGGCGGCTGACTGGTATTGGTGTAGGACCTTAGAGCGCAGTACTATTAATAGAAACAACTAAAAAGGGGAATGGAGTATTCAGATAACGGGGGTCATTACCTCGGCTTCAAACTGCAACACATCTAGGTTGAAACTGTTGCGGAGTTGTCGTGCTCTCTCGAACACGCCGGCAGAGAGCTCTACATGCTTGTCGATTAGAGAATGATCTGGGCAGATGCACCCGTCGTATGTCTTGAAAACAGTGCTGGTGAGCGGCAGACCATCGATGATCTGACCGTACGTGGCCTCAGCGAGGGGAGTTGCGACGACGTTCGCAATCGCCCGTTGGAAGATGTGCCGGTGAGGGTTCCGTAGACTTGACAATGGAAGTTTCGTCATCTTTGACCCAGGAACTTTAGGAGTCAAAAAGAAAGAGAATCAATAATTATGAGACGACAGTAGACGTGAAAGCGAAGATGAAATAGGAGAAAGACGGATGACGGAGTCAATTGAACATGTGGAAGACGGAAGTGCGTCTTGCAGTGATTTAGGATGAGGCCAAAAAATAACCGCTAGGGAGGTTGGTCGCGGCGATGACGGCTCTGCTCACAGTTCCAGTGTCTTCTTAGCCATCTGCCGGCCTCGTCAAATGTTCTGTGTTTGCTGATGAACTTTGAAGCATGGACAAAAATAGCACTCCAAAGCACGGCTTTCAGTACGTCGCTGGCAGGGGCTTTCAGTTTTCAAATTCTATAGTACTCTCGAGGTGCTCTAGCTCGACAGAAAGTAGCGACAACATTTGCAGTGGGTTATGCTTAAAGCTAGTACTCCAAGCTGTCGCAGGTCCACTACGACAGCTTGGATCGAAGGCGCAGCACCATAGCGCTGATTGTACAGTGTTCGAGACAGTGGCTTGAAAGCTATAAAACACTGTACGACCCCTCAAACAGCAATACTGGCCGGGTTGAGATCTTCTAGTTGGTTGTTGGGTAGCAATGCTTTACTATAAAAGCCACTGCTCTTGTTGTTGACAAGAATGACATTCCCAGTCCTCTGCACTATTTCTTAATATTTGCAAGTTTTGCACAACAGAGAACATAAATTTGCCTATCATGGACCAGTCTCGAAGTTGCATGGACTTAGTGTTTGGCTGCTTTCAAGCCCAGCGGCAATCATCCTCAGAGGCTCCTGGGATCCGCACAGCTCTCGGCGCGGCAGGCTTGGCTAGTGAACCAAGTATGCAACGCAATAGACCTTCAGATGTCGCGTCCCCGCCTGCATCCAACTCAGCCTCAAAAGCATCGAATAGTTCGAACCAGAAAATACCTGCGAGCACTACACCTGCTTGTGACGCCTGCCGAAACATCGACCTCGCCTCTCTCTTGCGAAGTGATCAGGAGCTCCAGTTTGCTTGGTTTGGTGGTATAGTGAATTCCACATTGCTTCCGCGTACGTTTTTGAATCCCGACGCAGTTAGAAGGCATCATGCGAGTCTTCAAGACCTGCTCGACTGCGCTCTGGAAGACCCTGGATGCAACATATGCCGGGCGTTTGTGCGGAATTACGGAAATGCGGACGACCAGGACGAAGATCGCACCTCAGTATTCACGGCGGTCCAGTGTAGCCCTGGAGGAGGACTGGGACCAGATTCAGCAGATGTGAGAAGTGCTATTCTGGACATCTGGAAGAAAAGAGCCTCGTCGAGCAGCTTGAATCCGGATCCGAATAAGACGCCGTTGGGGGTTTCTCGTTATATGCCTCTCCGAGACTATCGGTCTGGCCCTGAACGAGATAGAGATGACCAACCACCCGGCATAGTTCTGCGCGAACTAAAAGTAAAGGATGGAAACACCACTCACACCACATATCTGTCTTATTTGGCCTTGATGAACAGCATTGGCTAGTTTAATTTTTACCAGTTTCTATTGTCCTCTCGAGTTACCAACGCTAATCGCAATCTTACAGACGCATATCCGGAAGACATTGCTAAGCTCATTTGGCTCCGCCCCGTCTCGGACCATTCTTCAAGCGCAGGGTGCATGGACATGGCCGCTTCCTGGTTCAAAGAGTGCTCCGAAAGCCATCCAGCTTGCCGCCAGCTAATAGCAAGCGGTCGCGCTATGCCAACCCGCGTCCTCGACGTAAGCACACTTCCCCCGCGACTCCATATCACGCGCAGTCGCGAGGATGACCCCTATGCAGCTCTTAGTTACTGCTGGGGTACGACGAAAGATACTCTTCTTCTTACGAAGGACAACATAGCTTCTTTTCAGGCAAGCATCGAGATGCGCGCTGTTCCCAAAACTATCGCGGATGCCATCCTCGTAACAAAGCGCCTGGGCATGCGCTACCTGTGGGTAGATGCCTTGTGCATTGTCCAGGACGACAAGAACGACTGGCTTGCCGAGTCACAGCGGATGAACGACATATACATGCACGCAGCTGTCACCATTGTGGCCGAAGCTGCCTTGGCCTGTACCGACGGTCTCTTCTCCAAGCGGCCGCAGCCGGAATTCGTCAGTTGGCCAGAGAAGATGGAAGGCTGCCACTCTCCATGTGAACTACAGCTGCTTAGCCTGAACGTAAACGAGCAGAAGGCAAAGGCCGCAGCGTGGCACACTCGTGGCTGGACGGTGCAGGAGCATCTCTCATCCAGCCGCATCATCGCATTCAAAAAGGAAGAAATGACATGGGATTGTCAGAGTCTCCACAAAAGCGAGAGTGGTCTTTTGATTACACCGGAAGACGGACGACAATGGAAGGACGAGAGAATACGCGCGGCCTACGACGAAAGCATGTGGGGCGAGCCCACAAACCGACGGTTCTGGGCCGCCTGGCAGGAGATGGTCAATTACAGCAAGCCTGGCCCGTCCTCGAATCTGGACCTGGTGAAGCAATTCTACGACTTTGTCAACCTCTTCATAGCTCGCGAGTTCACTGATGCCAATGACCGTCTGCCAGCTGCAGCCGGAATCGCGCGGGTCATTCAACAGCACGTGGGCGACCAAAACACGTATGCAAGCGGTCTCTGGTTGAGTCACATAGAATACGGCTTGCTCTGGAACCAAGTTGTGAGCAACTCTCCTGTGTCTAAGCGGAGCGCGGTCTCCTCCGTACGGACACCTTCCTGGAGCTGGGCTGCCGGCTCATCCGGTATGGGATATCACAACAACTTTGCCTTGAACTATGAATCAGAGACCTACATGCGCAACGTCCAGGTAGCGCTCGATTTTCAGAGCGAGAGCCAGTTTCTGCGACGCCAAGCTGCCGGCGAAGAACAGCGCACAGACGACAACGAGCGATTTATCCCGACAAAACCGACGGCACTGATCTTTGACGCGCCCGTAATCCAGCTGCCTGACGACTGGATGTACTACGAAAGCGGAAACCGGGAAGACAGCCTCTACGAGATTCTATGTCCTTATATGGCCATGATCATGGGAGACCCTACCGAAGGCTGGGGCGACGCCAGCGATTCAGAATTGAGCAGGTCAGCAGTCGAACGCTCTCCTGTAGGGCCGGGGCGCAAGTTCATCCTAACGAAGATCTTGCACGTCAAGAACGCGCCATTCATTCTGCGCGAGACAGACCAGAGCGACTCTCTTTACGCTCTCGTATTGCAGAGTGTCGAAGGTAAGGAGGCAGAAGGTAGATGGGAGCGCTTCGGAGTGCTGGAGTTTATGTCCTCCAATTACGTGGTGCCAGACAGCAATGATGCCCTCATCTATGAGACGATATTCGACCACGAGCGGTGGAAGTTGGAACATATTGTTCTAGTTTGAGGAGCCAGTTGTGTTGGCTGTCAAATACAGCTCTAAGCGTCACTGTTAAGCCCATTCCAACAAGAAATAAACCTAGAATATACATGCCGGGGGAGACAGGGAGTTGCACAAAAGTCCTAGCATCCAGTGCGAAATTTGCGCAGCACTTGACACTCTTGCGTAATGCCTTGACTTTGACAAATACGAGCAACGCATTGTTATTGCCTTGGCTGTAGAAGAATGTGTAGGAGGGCTCCCTCCGGGGCGGATTCTGCAGGAGATACCTGGCTCGAATGCTGTATAGGTGATCTAGGCCATAACCGGCAAATCGCCGGAGATGAGAGAATATCGCTGTGGGGATGCCAAAGAGGCAAGAAAAATGCAAGCAATCAGAAAGTAGCAGGTCTGATTCCCAACCCATAAATCTCCGTCTGGCATATACGACGTGGAAATCTGCTTCAGCTTGCCAAGATGTATCATATGTGTACAAGTGGATGCTGAAATACATCAGAAGGACAAATTTATGTAGAATCTATATGAACTTTCTTTTAGACACGTTCTTAAACACCCTAGCGTTAATCCGCGAGCTTGAAATTAAATGCGTACGAATTAATTATTTTAACAATGTAAGGAGCGATACAGATTCCCAGTGCTGAGAACTCGCAGTTAAGGAAAAAAAAGGCAAATCAACGGGAGTGTCATCGTAGATGGGGAGAGTAAAGGCAAAGAAGAGGAGGAGGGACTTTATCACAGCTCTAGGCAAGGCTGCGGTCGAAGTCGATATAGAGAGAAGATATTGAACAAGTTGGGTCTGAGAGCACCAGCATCAGCAGCAAGCTAGGCGCGAGACGGTGTCTATGCCGAACCCTTGCTTTAGGCGCCGCTCTTGAGCCCCTATTTCCTGATTAAAAAGGCCGCCAAATTTGGCAGCCACAACAGTGTGTCTAAATTTATAGATTAAGTCGAGAAAGTGCTGTTCTGGCCTTTTAGTTGACAAGTGGTGCAGCTTTTGGCAGCGTCTGCAGCGAGGGGCTTGCCTTCTTCTGTGCTCTCTATATTTGCCTTGTAACCACCGCAGTAGTCCGAAACAATAGCTAAATTGGGACAGAATAGAAGACTGAGAACTGAAAAATTGCAGAAGTACCCTACTGTGTCTTCCCGGCGCGCCTGGTAGTCGACGGCGTGCTCACGGCGTGGGCGGCCGGCGGTAAGGCCTCCCTGCTCCAACTAGACATACAGGGCGCATTCGATAACGTAGACCACCGCTGGCTGGTCTACACGCTTCAGTCCCTGCGCTTCCCCGACTGGCTAGCGGGGTGGGTCCGCAACTACCTCACCGACCGCACCACGGAGCTAGCGTTCGACAGCAAAACCACACCGGCACGGCCGGTCACCGCCGGAGTGCCCCAAGGCTCCCCTCTATCGCCGATCCTATTTATTCTCTTTACCACACCCCTATTCAGGGAGCTGGAAAACGTGCCCGGAATCACTACAGTAGGCTTCGCCGACGACTCCAACACACTAGCCGCGGATAAAACAATACGACTGTGTTGTAACCGCCTCCGTTTGGCGTGGGATGTCGCCGTACGGTGGGCATAGGCCAGAGGCGTCGCCTTTGCGCCGACGAAGAGCGAGCTCCTCCACTTCTGTCGAGCACGGTAGGCCCCTACCGAACCTCCGGCTGAACGCCGACACCGTCTTATAACTACTTACAGAGGCCCGATTCCTCGGTATCTGGCTCGATAAAAAGTTAACCTTCGCCGTATACTATAACTAAGTCACTAAGAAACTTAAAACACAAAGCCTGACCCTCAAGAGGTTTATAGGTAAGATGTAGGGCTACACCCTCCCTTGGGCACATATCGTTTTCACGACAACGATCTGGAGCCTGATCGTCTTCGACGCGTCGGTATACTACACCCCCACACCGAAGGATAAGACGATCAAAGGGTTGGTCAAACGGTTCGACAAAAGATACAACGACTACCTCCACACCGTTACCGACACATTCGGCTCCACACCGCTCCCTTTATTATATACGGAGACAGGACTCATACAACTAGATTTATACCTCAACTAACGACAGACTACACTTTTAAATCGGGAGGACTACCGGGCTTAATCCCGGGCCATAGGCCACACTATCACGACTACACTCGATAGTCGTCGTCTCACCACGACAGACCTCTACGTTAAATATAATAACATTCTAACCTCTTGGGATGACGAACGTACACTAGCCCAGTGACAAGAGCGCTGGCACCGTCTCACCGAACCCCGACAGAGGCCTACCAACCAATCTCCCCGGTAGACCGGTAGAGATGTAGCCAAAGCCCACCGGCACCTCACCAAAGCCGAAAACAATCTTCTGACACAGGTGCGTACGGGCTACATCGGCCTGATGACGCACCTCCACCGTATACACAAAAACTGGGACTCCCCTCTGTACACCTACGGCGCGAAGAAGACCCTAAAGCACGTAATACTACACTGCCCCGATACGGCAGGAAAACCTCCGGTATGGCCCCAGACTCCGGCTGACCTGAATCACCGCCTGAATACGG
>NTMA01000138.1:0-84630 GCA_002917075.1 Hawksworthiomyces lignivorus | reverse complement strand
AAAAAAAAATTCGTCCAATCAATGTGTGGGATTACTGCAAATGGTTTTCACTGCTAATCCTGCACGGACCATTCGTCTTTTTGTATGGCGCTAACCTTTTTTTGTACTTGGTTTTCTCAGCTAAACCGTCTTGTATGGCTGTCAGGGTAGTCCTTAATTAAACAACCGCTTGAGCCTTGTCTAGATCGAATATAAAATGATCAAGTTGTTAGACATAGGGCTGATAACGGCTCACTTGAAATAGTGGGTGGACCTGGGTTCCACATTTTGACCTAAGTCTACCCTGATCAGATATCTGACCCAGGTCTAGTAGTTTGATCAGATATTGGATCACGTTTGTAAAACCACCTTTTTTTCTAATTCTTTAATCCGAATACACCAGAAACACTTCATTCCTCGTATGAAGTTTAGTTTACGTAATCCTCCTAATATAATATTCCTACTAATATCTAAATCCGTGTGGTACATTTGTCTATTCTAGTATATTATTGGTGTTAGCCTTTTGTCGGTGTTATCCCCTCTAATATACTGGTACAATCATTCTGCCACACTTTACCGCCTTTCCCTAAGGTCTCAATTTAGGTCCTTTCGTCTTATTTCGTAACATTAGGACGAAGACTTCAAATGGGATCAACCAAAACCACTAAGTCCAAAATCGTCTAGTAATTCGAATTACCTAGAAATTGTCCACCAGTTCGTCCTGTGGGGCCCGCCTCGTCCGCAAAAGAATAACAGATTAGGTATAAAGGGTTGTTATTGTCTTCAAAACGTACAACAGTGTCAACACTTATGTTCTTCTTGTTGTTGTAACATTCCGTTTACTGTTTTGGCTTTCATACCACTGCGTTTGCTCTTCCATTCGATTATACTTGTCGGTTGACCGAATCTGCCTTGTATCTCAGCCTGTGAGGGGAGTAAATATCAGGGACGTGTCTGATTCGTAGGTTGTAAAACAATGGTTCTGGATAAAACGGATACACTAACTAACGTAATATATTTATATAGTTCCGAAATTTAACACCATCTTCTCGTATTCTGGGTCATATAAGCACGTTATGGTACATAAATGTGATCAGCGCATACACAGCTATAGAAAAATGTTGGCCTTGTAGGTATTGAATCTGAGTCGACTAAAGAACTCTACAAAAGCTCTCTTACTGTCTTACAAGCTTTAGCGCCATTTATGTCTCAAAATGATTTGAGCAGCGCTTTTATGCCATAAGCCTTGAAATCTCTTCAATCTAAAGATTGTCTTCCGAACATCATGGTGAAGAAAGGAGCACGTTCACGCATAGATCAGAAATTTCGCTTTCCGGATTACAAGCCCACTCCTCTGCAATGGCCATTCCTTACCACTCTGCTGCTCACCATCTGTGGGCTCATCGTATTGCTGGAAGTTTCGATCCGTCGTCTTCCCCACGCCGAAAATCTTGCTGATATTCCAGACGATAACTCGCAGTTTCCTGTAATTCTTTCAACGCTGCCTCTCCAAAAAAAGACACCGGTCTTTGGCGATTCACCGCCACGCATGTCGCAACGCGAATGGATGCAGCACAGACGAAGGGCAACAGCACTCTTGGGGACCTGGAAAGACCCATCCTCCCGAAATGATACTGTAACAGCAGCAACACTCAATAAAACTGTAGAAATTCAGTCCAACGGAACCGGTGGAAGAATATTGCATGTGCCGAAAGGCGGCTACGCCAGCAACGACGTGGTGCAGATGGGAACGCGAATGGAGTACTTATGTGGCAAGCAGGATCGAGACGACAAAAACAGCTACAGTTTAGTTGAAGTTGGCTCCGGTCCTGAAGCGATGACTGGATGCACTTGTCGGGCTAGCAGCATCGTCCTGACGACTTTGCCAGAAAATCCATTTGGATGTATAGCGGCGGTAACTTATTTCTCTGATGCTGCTAGTGTTATGGATATGAGAAGAGTTTCCCTAGACCCGGCCTGTCGAGATCGAGTCACTCGACTTGACGCTGAAAATGACAACTGGAACGACGCCCATTGCGAAATCGAATTCATGCGTTCCACCAACAACCGGGGGAGCGGAGACGTCGTTGGGCCAATTTTCACCACGGCCTTCGACATAACCACAGCGATAGTTGAAACGACTTGGCTTTCGCCAGTGGTCACCACTATGACAAGAGTAACCACTGGCAGTGACGGCCGACAGACAACTGTCACTGAAATATCGCATTTGGCCGGCCACTTGACCACACAGACTCGGATTGAGAAAACGCGTGTTACCGAGTCATTAGTGTGGCAGATAAGAACAAAAGTCTTGGCAAACATCTTGGGCGAGCCCACCAAGACGATTACTACTATTACCAGCCCGAGTGGTCGTTACGTTAGACAGACGACAATGACCCTTACAGACGTGGATGGCACACCAACTCGGACAATCACTACCGACCTTCCTCAGACGCCGACTGTAGGCCACCTTGTAACGTTGACCGATTCGATGGGCATCCCTACAGCAACAACCACAGAATACCCTTTACCAGACGATAGTGTGGAGACTGTTGATCGATCTCCAGCGTCTAGAGTACAATATGTTATTGGATGCTTCATACCTGTTGTGATCACCACGTTGCTCGCCATTCCTATCCAGCTCGTTGACACGTATATCAAACGACTGATTCCCTACAACGCGCTGACCCGGCATCAAGGCAGCACCGCCACAGACTCTCTTTGCTTGAAGACGGGCGGATGGGCTGGCAGGCTAAACAGCTTCCGTCTGTTATGGAAGTTCGGCGAGCCGCTCTCCTTACTGAGCGATATTTTCGTTCTAGTATCAGCTGTGCTTGTATCGGAGTCCAGCGAAGCGATAGGTATAAAGCTCCATGGCGCATGTTCTATAGATAAATATTCCGGGTGCACCATGACCCTAAGCGTCTCCGTAATACATCTCCGTGTTGCGGAGTGCCTCCTTGGTCTCATGGCGTTTCTTGTCGCGGCAATACTGCTGTTTACATTTCGTTGGAAATCTGGTGTCGCGTTAATGCCAAGGAGCATGATGAGCTCAGCCTATTTGCTCCCACGAAGTGGCGATCTCGCGCGTCTGTTGCGGGATATCCCAACTAGCTCTATTGATGGTAGAATTCGAGAGAGGGACATCTTGCAAACTTTGGGTGGCAAGAAATATGGCCTTCGCTACCTGTGTCAGCACAAAGCTACTGGATTTGATTACGGCGTTGTTGTTCTTTGCGATGGTTCGTCGGCTTTAACAATGTCGAAAGAGAGCTCAACTAACAAGTCAAAGAGCCAGCGGTATGGATTGAGGAAGTATAGAGAGATTCCTGCCGCATTCCTAATCAAGGCAGTTTTCCTCCTTATTCTTATTAGTCTTTTCGGGGTTATTCTCTACTACGAGCTAACAGAGGAAGACACTTCTTTCGAACGCTTCATGGACAATCAGGATTACGGGGTTCGATTTTTGTTTACAGGGTTGGGAATGATTATTACTTTTTTTTGGGACTATTTTTTCTCACGTACGTCTCCTCGTCTTTCACCCTCGGCTTAACGTTAATTTTGTAAACGTATACAAATGTGATATTAATATGTTGATTTATTTTTAATAGAAACCGTCTTATTAACACCATACCGACGATTATCCCGACGTTCCCAACTCGCCAAAGACTCGATATTGGTCACTGAACCGGCTACAGCGTTCGATGGTTTCTACCAGTCCGTCCGCCATGGTGACCTTTTCGCTATCGCAATATCTTTTGCGGCCGTGCTCTCGGTCTTCACGCCCATCATCCTGTCTAACATTCCTTTCCAAATTACGCAAATATGGACGGTACATCTCATCTGTGCATACATGATATTGAGCATTCTGGGCTATATGATTCTGGTGCTCGTGGCGTCATTTTTTGTTCTGTCAGCTAACTTACCTGTGGAGCCCGACACAATTGCTAACAGTATGTTCTACGTGTGTGGCTCGACAATGCTGCGCGAATTTGAGACTGCCTCAAGCGTGGGAGAAGGGATGAAGAGAATTAATGATCAACTCCGAGCTTCAAGACTCAAGTACAGGCTTGGTGAGATGGCCGGGGAAACAGGGAGAGCAAGAATAGGGATAGACCGTGCTTCAGAAGCATAAAGGTATTTGGCTATTCCTGAAGTTCCAGATGCGTTGGTTCAACAAAGAAATAACGGTGGACGATAAAAGCGTCAATCAATAACTGACACTTGTAATCTAAGGACATTATTGTTGTAAGTATATTAGTTGTAACTGTAAAATTTACTGTTTCATCCTTCTCGAAATCCTCTCTCCTCAGGAGGCCTTATGGCCTCGACTAAGTACGTATCGTAAATATTGTCAGTCATCGCTGGCTCTTTTCTCCCCTACCTTATGACTAAATATCCCCGCTGCCGTTTGTGCGTCACCTTTTCGGCCTGTGTCAAAGAGAACTGAGACTTCTTCGATGGTCATATTCCTGCAAAAAGGGTTAGATAGACTTATAAGGGTAGTTGGAATCATAATTCATAGTAAGACGACATACTGTGTTTCGGGGAAAAAGAACAAGATGAGCACGAGGTATACGGCGATGAGTGCAATGTAGATAATATAGCTATCGTCGAGTCAGTGTCATTTATACTGCGGCAAGACTTGTAGTTTTAACTTACTATTTCCAATCCATGGCATCCAGGGCCACGGGATTCACCCACTGATTGAAAGCGAGACCCACACTCTGGGAACTGAGCTCAATGCTTAGGCCTTTGAGTCTCAAGTGGTAAGGTAAGATTTCAGCGCCATAGGCAAACGGCAATGGTGACCAGCTCATGCAATAGAAGGACTTGTAGATATACATCATCGGCACCACTGCAATGCCCACAGAGCGGGTCGGGTTGTGGGCAAAGGATCCGCTGAGGGCGGTCATCACAACGTACGTTGCGCACATGCCGGCAGTGCCTACAATCCAGAGCGTCCGATGGCCGATGCGCTCTGCGCCCAAAGCTCCGGCATAGGCCCAGACGAGAGACCAGATTGCCAGACCTCCGTTAATTCCAGCAATCTGGCCAGGCTGCTTGATGCCCACAAGTTTCAGAGCTGGTGCCAAATAGTAGGCAATGATGCCGTTGCCGACCCAGTTTGACCCCGTGCCCATAGTAAGCAAAACTAGCAGCCGCCTTCTGTTGCCAGGTGTCTTCAAAAAGTCGGTGTACTTGCTGTTCAGGTTCTCCTGCTCCAGCTGGAGCGCTTGGCAAATCTCTTCATACTCGTATCGAACTAGCTCATCGTCCAGATTGCCATTGGCATGCTCTGCCGCGAGGATCTGCATGCCTTCTTCTGACCGATCCTTGTTGATCAGCCACCGAGGGCTCTCTGGCACAAAGAACAGGTGAACGAGGACGACGACAGGTGCCAAGACTTGGAACAAGCACGGCGCCCGCCATCTCCAGTCGTTCGACGGCCAGGATAGGACGCCGTAGCAGAACCACGCCGCAGCAATCTGGCCGACGTAGTAGTTACTGTAGTACGCCGTGGCGATGTACGGGCGCAGGCGCGGATGGGCCAGCTCTTGGATCAGCGCAATGGCCGTGATTTTTCCAAAGGGGCCACCCGCGCCAATGATGACTCGGCCTCCGATAAATGTTCCCAAGTCCTTGGCGAATGCGTTGAGAAACGCTCCGAGGATCAGCAGCAGCGACCCAACAGCTAAGCAGCTCCGTCGACCCCAGCGAGTATTGATCCAAGAAGCCATAAAAGGGGTGATAATTGCTGGAAGAAATAAGCTGGCGGAAATGAGGCCGAGAACGCTCCCCGAAGGATAGTCGAAATATTCTTGCCACTCCGGTATGGCTTGGAGGCCTGTCATAAGGGATGCGTCAAAGCCCAAGTAGAAGACTGCAAAATACAGACCAACGCAGTGGAGAACATTCTTTCGAAGACAAGAGTCTCTCCACCAGGTTGAATTGGTGTCGTTACTGAGATGCGAGAGGTGCATCTGTTTAGCCACCTTGGGCTTAAACAGATCACTTGTGAGTTTGAACATTCTTAGTAGGATTTTGAACAAATAATGTTAAAGAACTGAGGAGGTCAAAATGCTAACACAAGATTTGAAGCGGCGCCCATGATGTTGTGGGGTGAGTATATATCCATCTGGGGAAAACCTGGGGTAATTCCAGTATTTGTGGGGAAACGCCTGGGCGGGCTCTGCGTATGGTCAAGTCATAGAACTTTGTCTTTGGGTACGGTGGCTGGCAACGACATGTATGTGGCTAGCACTATGGATTAACGGCTCTTGAACGTCAGTGCCGAGTCCAACTACGAAAATCTCGGCTTGGTGGCCGCGTTCATTTCAGCGGTGTAACTCGCGTTCATCTAAATTGGGTGGCATGTCCCGTTGAGCGTCAGTTGGCAGCTGCATATAATTACCCAATATCCATGCCCCATGCGATTTCACGACTTTGCCGAGTCCTGACTCCACACTCTACTCCATAGACGCCTTCAATTGGGCAGAATCCCATTTCAGTTGTCGCAAAACGCCGAGTACTACCTTACTCCGCAGATGTGGTCGTCGACCTCGGAGAGAATGCCGATGCAAAATCGAATGTGGAACACGGAGCTTGTTCCGAATCCATAAGCATCGTAATACTGAAGTTTGTTACAAGTAGAGATAGTAGGTTTATACCTGCCGAAGCTCTTTTATCTCTCGACTACACATCTCTACATTATTATGCGCTAGGACATGTCACCGATGTGAATCGCGGTGCATTCTCGGGGGGATATATGCTTTTAGCTGCGGAGACACGACCCTCGCATATTGCTCTCATACCACGACAATCAAAAATGTCCTCCTAAAGATCACAGCCAGTTGAGAGGAAAATAACTTTGAAAGTGGGAAATATTGTTGGTGTGTCAATTCACTAAGTTTGAAGAGCATTTCTGAAGAACTTCCCAATTTATCAATAACTATTGATTATTTTTCTATCATTTCGAACATATTGTTGTGCTTGCCAGTTGAGAAGGCTTTTTTATTGTTGTTGTCTTTCTTTCTTTGATACCCGAAGCGGTTGGACTGCTTTAATAAACCTTAAAACCAATCTTTCATGGACCTGTACTTTGTATTCGATCCTGCTAAATTGTCGGCACTCAAATGCTATAGACAAGAAGAAAGAAGTACAATAACAACACAAACTTCGCTCGATCATTTCGGCTTTGCTCCCCGTCAAGCCCAGAACCTGCAACAGCAAGTTCTCAAAGTGGGACTTACTCCCAGTCATCTGCTCCATGACCGTGGAGAATACATCCCTGGTCCGGCTCGATAGCCGACCAGGCAGTCGCTATGCCAGGCGCACACCAATTACCACCTGTCTGGTTGTGGCCAGTATAATTTAAACCAGCGTTATTTTAAACGTCCCACTACGGCCGTCCGCCTAGACGTCCTGCAACACCAGGTGTGAAGCACGGATGCTGCAAATGTGTGGATAGAGAGCGGCAGCCCCGCCACCATCGGCTCGGTCGCCGACGTCTCGGCCGACGGCACCACGTTGGCCATCAGCCGCAACGCGTGGGCCATGCTGCAGAAACTGCAGTGCTCGGACCTGGCCGAGAAGTTTACCAAGATCCTGCAGAGCTTTGAGAAAACCATCTTGGTGTCGAGCGACGCACGGAGTTTTATCACTGAAGCATTCGCCTGATATTTTTTTATGGCTGTCGCATTTCCTTCTTGACTCAAAATGGATCATGGGTTCTCGTATATGAGAGAAGACCTGATATAAACCTAAGGTGATAAGTATCTTATGGTTTTTGGAATTCTGGGGCCACCAGCCTCTAGGCACCATTCTCAGGCCTCCCTGACTACGCCAGGATGTCGGACTACATCAGATTTGTATAATTCAACTTTGTTTTAGTCCATCTTGTATTATTGTTTGGGTTGCACCTGCGCAAATGAAGTCAATCTTATAATCGCCCACACATTTACTCCGTCGTATTAGTGGGCCACAGCTCTTCAGAATACTAGGCAGCCGGCAACTAAGACGAAAATATGTCTTGCTTAGAATAAGTTGTAGAGCCTTATATAAGATTTCCCCAAAGATGTGTATGTATAAAGACAATACGGTCCGGCTTCCCGATCTTCTTTCTGCCGCCTCCTCTTCTTCCTCTTTTTTTTCCCTTGGAATAAGAGGCCGTTCCTCCTCTGGTAGATAGTATATTTTTACGTACAGGCGAAACAGGACGTGTGGTTGAAATACCGGCATTGCCGTTAGACGCTTTTGCACCCATGGAAGGTCTTTGTTCAGCGGCCGGTTCTTTAAGTCTGTCATGACCTCGCGGTCCCGTGACAGAGCATGGGACCCCGTACGTGCCTAGCTCTGGGAAGTAAATATAGTGCGGATGCACCGCGTCCGCTTTGATATAGACACTGTATTGGCCCTTTAAAACCTTTAGTCGAAAATCCTTTTAAAAGAGTCGACTAAGATTCAGTTTTAGATTCTACCACTTTTGTACGTTGTTAAAAAAAACTTCTCACTCTCCTACTGTCTCTATCTGATCTATAAGTCGCTTCTTAACAAAGTCGATGTATTATGTTGTTAATTATAATTTATTTTTGTTTTTTTAATCGACGTTGTAGATGTTTTAGTTATTTGTTTTTAATTAAATAGTTTTAAGTTTCAATATATTGATTTTATTTTTATTATTTATCATTTTTTATTAATATTATTGGGCTACAACACCTCACCACACTGTAGAGTGTTACGAAATAGGACGGAAAGGACCTAAGTTGAAACCTGGGAGGGCGGTAAAACGTGGCAGAATAAGTGTACTGGTATATGTATAGGGATAGCACCATAAGAGGGCTAGCGCCAATAATATACTAGAATAGACAAATGTACCACAACGAAGTAGAGAGTAGTCGAACGTTTGATGGAGGACGGTAAAATTGTGACTTGATTTTGATCAAATTAATTAACTTATGTTTAATTAAATATTTTTTTAAATCCTAACCCTAATGGCCTAGTAACAGTAAGGAAAGATAGAATGACAAAAGAGAGAAAGTACAAGTCAGACAAGAGGCACTTAAGGGCTTAATGAGGTCAGCATCCATTGTAAAAAATGTAATTATACATATGTAGTATTACCGTGCAGGGTTACCGCCGGGTTGTACAGAAGAAGTAGTACTTAGTGAAACTAGAACTAACCGTTTATCCTACTATAAAGTGCCTTGACATATCTGCTATGCTAGTTACTTCCTCCTTACGTAGAATAGAGCAAATTCTCTTAACGGCTCTATCCTATATATCACATTTGTATCTGCTCACTAGATGTATAACGCCAAAACCGTGTCCTTACTATCTCAGACGAGACCGGCCAAGACCGCGCAGATCCGTAAAGTCAACTTGTCTCTCTTTTATCTGTGTCCTCGGGCTCTTCGATACGCCACCGGGCTTTGCCGCCTTGACTGTTGCCTGCCTTTCGACGGCCTACCACTCCGCGTGCTTGCCGTGCTTGTCTTGATCGTGTTTAAGGAATGTTGCACGTCGGCTACATAGAGTGACACTGCTCCTCGTTCTGGCAGCAATCCAAACTCTGACAACTGCCCTACAATCCTTCTACTTGCCCGCTCCTTCTTGTATGTTTTACGTCGCCTCCTATGGTGTTATGGTGCCTCTGGTTGTGTTGTCGGATTAAGTGCCGCTCCGTCGTCGTCGTATATTCTTGGTGATTGGACCACCACACGTCTTGTTGCGAGTGGTGTCTTCGGTTGGCGGTGATTGAGAAGGCCGTCGTTCCCCAGGACTGTCATGTCCTTCTCCGCTAACTGCTGGTCTTTCGCTGAAGCTATACATACGAGCCACCTCGTTCTGTTCCTCGTGTCTGTAAATATTATCTAGGAACTTGCGGGATCGAAGGTCTCACAAAAAGGGAGCACAAGAGTATCATAGCTGTAGACGAAGAAAGAATGCTAGGTAGGCACAGAGAGATCCGATGGATCCTCCGATTTTCGCAAGCGAATATGTGTATACTAGAATATCTGTCTCTGGCTCGTTCTCCGGACGTAGAGCTCAGAAGCCGCTATCGTACCGAATAGTATAATCGGGTTGTGCGACACGTTACGTCCGAATGCATGGATAGTAAAGAATCCCGAGAACCCGTTCAACCATGTACTCTTTCGAAGCAACAGGCAGCTGTCTAGTCTCGAGAATGGAGGCGAGCCAGGGAATGCATGCAGTACCGCCTTCTTTGTAACGCTATCTCTTATCGGTAACTAGACGCTGCGGTAGTTACTACTGCAACTAGCCGTACCAATCAGGAACGTACAAGCTTATCACTTCCTGTGGGGCGTAGGGTTGCAGAAAGATATTTCATGTTTGAGAGCAAGATCATGCCCGTTGGGTGATATTCTTAATGCATGATGGCGGACATAAAGTCCATAACGCCGGATATATAAGCTGTTTATTTCTATCTCCGGTATTTCGAAGTCGTACCGCATTAGTGCGGCGACCTTACAGTGAGACTGCAGTCTACGGGTCAAACCGTTCTCCGTTTGTGTGGCTCAGAGACAATTGTTACGGCCCTACATGTACTGCCTCGTTTTCAGGACTGCTCTCGTTGTTCGAGAGGAACTATTTAAATCACCAAAGCCCAACAGACACATGTTGATTTGAAAATGTTTAGAGTAATTCCTACGTCCAAGACTGGTCTCAGAGTTCTTTTGCTGAAAATATAGAAGACCTTCCCCAGTGTCATTTCAGAAGATCACATGGTTAACGAACAAGATTTGGCCGAGGCCACCAACATCAATACGTCGCTGCGTGGCCCACACGACTTATCGCCAGAAGGATCCGCCAACGCTCATCGCCAGAACGCCGAGGCCGGTATTCGAGAAGACAACCAATCCCCAGAGAAATTCGCCAACAGTTCAGATATAATCATTGGGTGGGATGGCGACGACGACCTCGAAAATCCGTACAACTGGCCCGCCTGGAGAACAGATTTATATGCAGGACTTTTAAGCTTTCTAGCTTTCCTAATTCCCCTGGCTTCCTGTAAGTCTTCTTCATCTCTCCTTAGCAGAATTGGGATTAGCGAGCTAGAAGTGTCTGAATTGTTGACTTTAATGTGCTATTTTTATAGCTATTGTTGCTCCTGCAGTGCCAGCTATCATGTCCGAATTCGGGAGCGACAACCAGGTGTTGGAAGCCTTAGTAGTGTCCATCTACGTCTTAGGGGTAGGAGTTAGAAGGGATAATAATAGAAGTATACGGAAACACAGCTGACGAGGCGTAACAGCTCGGACTAGGCCCCATGATCTTCGCACCCCTATCCGAAATTTACGGGCGTGTCGTCATTTATAACCTATGCAATCTTGGCTTTATCGCCTTTCACGTAGCATGCGCCATGGCCCCGTCTCTCAACTCCTTGATCGCGTTCCGCTTCGTCACCGGCTTCTTTGGCTCCTGCCCGACAACAAACGGCGGCGCATCCATTGCCGATATGGTGCCCCAGGTGCGGAGAGGACGATTTATGGCTCTATTTATTGTGGGTCCTATTCTAGGGCCCGTTATAGGTCCCGTCGCAGGCGGTTTTCTTGCTACAGCCAAGGGATGGCGATGGGTCTTCTGGCTCATAGCAATCGTGGCAGGATTTGTGAGCATCGTCTTCCTCTTTCTAGCTAAGGAAACCTACGCGCCAATTTTGCTACAGCGAAAAGTCATCCGATTGCGACAACAGACAGGGAACCCGCACATCCGCCACCAGCTCGACAAGGGTCTCTCCCCCGGCGCACTGATAAGACTTAGCATCGTGCGACCTTTGAGGCTGTTGTTCTTGACTCCAATCGGCGCTATCAGCGCCTTCTACCTGGCCGTTGTTTACGGATACCTGTACCTCATGTTCTCGTCGATCACCGAGGTATTTAACGAGTCGTATGGCTTCTCTCCGAATATAGCTGGTCTTGCATACCTCGGCATTGGAGTAGGCTCTCTTTTAGGCCTTATATTCATCAGTTTCACCTCGGACCGACTGCTTAAGAGGCAGATGGCGAAAAGCGAAGGTCTTATAAAGCCCGAAGCTCGCATATTAACACTTCCAATTGGCGGTTTTTTGCTGCCTGCGGGTTTGTTCACGTACGGCTGGTCCTCCTACTATAAGACCCACTGGATTGTCCCAATTGTTGGTATGGGATTGATTGGCGTCGGCAACACGGTGATTTTTTTGACTATCATCACGTATCTGATTGACACCTACACGATTCACGCGGCAAGTGCGCTGGCGGCCAATACGCTCTTTCGGTCCTTGGGTGGTGCTTTTCTGCCGCTGGCGGGTCTAAAGCTATTTTCTCGCCTGGGTTTAGGCTGGGGGAATAGTCTGTTGGCGTTTATTGGCGTGGCCATATTGCCGATTCCGTTTCTGCTCCTAAGGTATGGAGAATACTTACGGCGTAGATACGAGATCAAGAATTTATAAACAATAACTTGGTATGTCGCTTTGACGGATGCTAAGTTTCTAATAAGCTTAAATATACAACAAAGACACAGTTTTAAACCCAACGTTAAACAAAAAACGTAACAACCAGTATTACATTAGGAATTCTATACCAAGAGGATTACGTAACCCAACATCAGTTGAGGACTGATGTTGAGGACTGATGTTGAACTGAGGTTGCTGGAACATCAGTTCTGGACTGATGTTCCCGACTGATGTACAACTGATGTTGTACGACTATATAATAACACGCTCCCTACCTAGATAGCTTAGATAGTTTACGGTAACGATCCAGTCGTTACCGCTTGTCTGAATCTACAAGACTATATAGAACATTTTTCTCATTCAGTGTCTTCATCTGTATACAGTGATACACACGTTCAGTTCTTATACGAACATAAACTATAAGACCGATCACCTTATACACAGTTTATTGTAACAGTGTAATATAGCAACAGGTCACAGCAGAGTAAGCACTAATTGACTGGGGCCTTGTGGGGCATGTAGGGCCTGTAAGGTCTTATAATATAGTGAAATTTGACACTAAATTTTTATATTCAATAATTAATTAACTAGTATAGTTATAGGGACCAATGTGGGACTGTTGAGAAGAGAATTTTCTACTTCTCATAGTCCCACCGTCGTCTTGGTACTTAGAACTTTGGAAAAGACCAAGGTGTTCACGAAATTATTTTTCCGTAAAACTATTTTTGTATGGGAAAAATTAAAAATCGACTCACCATTATGGCAATACCCCCTGTCAGCCCAACGGTCTACACCAAAACACCCTCGAGGGTAGGCAGACGTCGAGGGTAGACAAGCCTTCCAATCACTCCATACTATTTTAGGTCATAACTAGACCAGATCCTAACCTACTGATTAGTAAGTTATACCCTCCTGCTCAGAAAACTTCAACCTATATAACAGTGATGTTTATGTAAGTAGTAGGTCTAAGAATCCACCGTAGTAATACCGTGTCAGGTTTAACAAATATTAAAGTTATAGTTTTATTAAATTATATAATTATATTATATTTATAACATTTTATATTGTTTAATTATATTTCAATTAAAAAAAAATTCAATAAATTAAAATTTATTATTATTAAATAATCTAAAAAAGTTTAAATATTTTTATTACAATTATTGTCACGGGCTAGGGCCTGGGGTATAGCCTAGGCCGTGCCTAGGGCTTATAAGCAGGGGTTGACGGAATAACACTGTCGTGTTATTTCGTACGCATCTTTTGGTGCAACGGTCAGAAGTGTCAACCCCTCACTTGAGCGGCCCCCGTCGCCAGAACCCTTACAATTATGGCCCGACCAGGCCAGGAACGTAGACCTAAGAAGACGGACAAACACAACAAAACAAAACTACGGATAGATGTATAGAATGTTAAAATAAACACAGACCGTTTTTGTATAGTAACTGAAAGTCTTTTGTCAAAAGATCTTATTTCGTATAATAACTAGATGTTAAATAAAACTTAATTAAACCTCTTCTTTTACTATTTTCTTAGACGTCTTAGTAACGTGAGAAACAGTCTTATTTACAAAGCTAGTGAACTGTGTTTCAATGTCATTCTTGACAAAAAAGATTGAGATTAAAGTAATGCCGCCGAATGCGATGCTTGTAAGGTAGACGTCGCCGAGAGCGGTGGCATATGCTGTCTTTTTGCCTTCGACCATAGCGGACCCAATCTCCGAAGTGAAACCAGGAACGGAATTCAAAGCAGCCGCTGTGCCGCTAGAAATCGCCTTAAAGAGCTGATCCAGGCTAGACTGTGGCAGGCCCGCTGCCTCTACGGCCTTGGTAATATCAGGAGTCATCGAGGCCTTGTACCGATTGTTGTAGATGGCGAGATAAATGCTCGCTACATAGCAGTGGTGTAAGTGTACAGATCCATAAGATATGACCGGCTCGTTTACTTACTAACAATGGTACCAGTCACGGCTCGTGTCGACGCAAAAAAGGCAGAGCCAGCACCGATTTGCTCGGGGGGGATCACGAGAGTAGCAACCACAATTGTAATAAGCTCAATCCAGCCGACGCAGAAGCCAACGCTCGTGGTCATCTATACTATGTCAACGACCTCTCACAGTGTGTGGAAGAAGAAAAATAGGAGTGGGGGTGACAGAATTACATATGGCGACGGCAAGGCCTTCTCGGTGCTGGTTGGCGATCGACATGGCACCGCTGAAAGTTGTCAAGAGAGCGACGGATACGAACATCTGTATCTTGAGATGGCCTCCTTTCTTGCAAAAAAAAAACTGTAATGAGCTCGCCCGTAGCGAGAGCAATGCCCGTAGCACACTAGTTCTTCGTTAGTTGAAATAGTGCTCTCCTTTTCTTCGTTAGGAATGGCTTATTCACTTACCGACATCCAGCCAACAATAACGTTGTCGGTGGTATAAAGTTCTTGAATATGGTAGGGCCACAGTAAATTGAGGGCATACCAAGACATTTGGCCACAGGAGCCTACAATGACTGCAACAACAAAGCTGCGGATCTTGAAGAGACTCATTGGGAGCAGAGGTGTTCCAAGCGGGGCGTAAATTTCTAGCCGTCGCGGTTCTTAGTAAGATGATGTGCCCATCCATCACTAGAAGATAACGTACCATAAAGAACAAATAGAATCAGCACGACAACCCCGACGACGAGCATGGAGATGGTGGCAGCGCTAGACCATGCAAATTTGCTGCCTCCCCAAGCTAAGAAAAGTTAGTCGAACGTTCCTTAGCGAGCAAGGTGCACAATATAACTGACAGAGTGCCAGAAGAAGGCAAACTAGCCCTCCGGCATAGAGAACGAAACCGCCATAATCGATACGGCGAAGTTGTGCTCTCTTTGAAAACCTGCCACCCTGGAGCTCGGAAAAGCCTGGCGGGAAATAACAACAGGCAAAGAGAACAAAAGAGATGCCGACAGTGATTGATCAAGCCAGTAGAGGGCCCTCGAGAGCGAGCACTGTTAACTGAACGTTCTTTGGACCTGCGTCAAATTGCACCGTCCGACGTGCTCTTACCTCCAGCCAAATTTTGGGTTGGCAACCATCAAGCGAGCAAATGCGGGCCCCAAAGCAATCGTTGGGAAGACAGCAAATGAAATAAAGCCTTGGCTGAGGCCACGATACTTGTTTGGCACAATCTCCTGGATACGCAGTGGGTAAATGACCTGCGTGGTCTGACCTAGCCCCACTAGTGCACTGGCACCGATGAGGGTGTTGACGTTTTGTGCCCTGGCGGCGATGCAGGCACCCAGAAAGTTGAACAGCTGGCCGCCGATCAAGAAATACCGCCGACCGACGACGTCGCTAATGCTGCCAACCAGCAGAAGGCCAACACCTTTGATAAGAGTGAGAACCAGAGAGACCAGAGAGATTTGCGAGGCGCCTCCTTAATTTCGAAAGACGTAAGCGGATTATTGCATGCACTGTTGGAACGGAAGTGGCGTGAGCAAGGTACATACCAATGTCAGCACTAATAACCGACAAAATCTTGGCCTAGATTGTCCGTCGTTAGGAAAGGTGGCGTCTTGCTAAAGACACTTCAAGATGGGCGGCTCACTTACTGGCATTGAATATCCTATAAATAGATTGTTGGCGAGAAGGACAATGGCTAGAACAGATCCGAGAAACTGAAAAGAAGTCTAGTATCCTAGAGGGATCTCAGAGTTGCTATTGTCAGTTAGTGTGTCACCTATGTAGCCCTCAGAAGTTTCAATTTTTTCAGTCTCTGCCTTCTCGGACCTGGCCATCTTGTCTGTGTTTTTCGCGGGTTTTTTTGCTCAAGAAATGAAGAATGATCAGATAGCGTAGGAAATTAATATGGTAAAATATTCACCTGCACAAGACTTGTCTTCCAGAGTGTAAGGCAGTTAAAAAATGCGTCGGAGGATAAGGCTATTTATATAAATGCCCAGCTTCTCCAAAACCCTTCGGGGTCGACAGGCGCTACTAGATTTCATCTTGGCGGACCTGCGTAGTAGAGATGTACGCTACATGGCTCTGAATGAGGCCGGGGTTTTGAACCTCTTCCAAGAGCGGTAAACTTCGCGGTGAGCAGGCACAAACTAAAGCCTGCTGGGCTTATTCTACAAACGCTGAGTTACGTTTACTTCTGCACAGGTACGCGCGTGACAAGCATGCCTTCGCCCAATACTAGATTCAGACCCTCTCATAACCTGACCTACCCCAGACCCTAGATCCCGCCTAGTTTTCGACGCCGTTTTAGGGTTAGTATCATTCAAACACCCCATTTGTCACATCTGAGTATGGACATTTGACTGTTGGATGCCTTCCCCCGCATTGGCACATGATTCATGTGCCATTTCCGTTGATTTGCTATCTGCCTCCAGCGCATGGATTAGAAGTGAGTTCTTTGGGCAAGCCCCTTCTTTTGGTTAGTCTTTCGTGGCACATTGGAAATTCTACGGATGGTATATCTCACTGAGTCATGTGAAAAGCTCGTAAAGAGATGTCAATCAACCTGACCTTTATGTGTAGGAGTTATTCATACATCCTCGAGGGCCTGGTTCAACGTACGTAATGATAACGTCATATACACAGAAATACATTTTGGATGCATACGAAGTTTCAAGATAAAATGAATCTTTCAAACGTGAGAATCTGTATAGGAGGTCAAACTGGACAGTGGTTAAAGGCATAGTTGAATGGGACGGTGCGTACTTTACATAGTAACTACCTTAGACTGAGATCTAATTAAAACAATGCGACCACTGCTGCAGGTGCTGGTTTCCCCTCTTTACTAGATTCTATCCGTACGACATCAAAGGCCGACCAGACTTTAAAACATCTTTGATGGCGGTACAGTATGCAGGACCGCCGCCGACGGAGTCCAACGGCTCTCTCTTCTTGCCGGGAATGTTCGACCCCATATACCAAGAGTTGTTGAAACAGAAAAGCGTCTGGTCAGTCAGCTCCTGGACAACATTCTTCCATGATTCTTCTGAAATCTTCTTAATCTTGAGAATTCCATCTTCCTAGAGCTTCGAAATAAATTCAGTTCCGAGGTCGATCTGACTCTCAAGGCAAAATAGGCGCATTTGTCAGAGCAGTTGGGGCTATCACAACCGAAAATGCTAGTATCAAAATCGTAAGGGTGGTAAGCTGTTCAATTTAGTCGCTTACCTTGAGGGCCAAAGCTAATCATCCTTGGAGAGCTCTGATAATCTTAGACAAACCCGTCAATAATCATCACCATTATCATTAATCGTTAATCTCATTACTGTACAACCAATTCATCCCATGGCTGTTGCCGGAATCAGGGCCACCGACGCCCTGGCGGCCCGCGCGGCCCGTACCGCCTCCCTTCCGACCTCCTCCTTCCCTTTCCCGCCTGCGAATCCTTCGCAGTCCTGACCACTGAAGAAGACTCGGATATCCTACTCCCCGATGTAGAAAACAATACCACCACTTAACCGAACGCCGAAACCATTGTGGTGAAAGGCCTACCGTACCGCACTGTCCCCCGAACGTCACTGGCAAGTACCACCGGCAACCGCCTCTGCCTCCCGCCAGAGCCTGGCATGAAGCGACGGCGAGCCGCCGACTTGGTGACAAGTCCTGACATCCCAGCTACCCCTCCAGGTCACTTTGTAGTCGGAAGGGCTCGTCGTCAGCCTGCACGTCGTCGTCGCTGGTTGTTGTGTGTGAGATGTTCTGTCAACTAACTGTACATAAATAAGCAACCTAAAGCGTATAATAATCACCAATACTGTTTATTCGGTTTACAACGTTCGTCGGGAAGTCATCAAAATCCCGGGGCATTTTGATCAGAGCTATGAGCTTCTTAACTCGATGAGGAAAGATTCTTTAACCCGTTCCCACTGCGTCATGTTAGTGAACAACCCTTGACCATCGTGATCTGTGTGCTTCCGGACACTAATTGTGCATTCGTCTTGCTATGCGACATATCAAATCAAAATGCAGCAAGCAGACGGTTGCATCAAATAGACCTGAGTCACCATTCGTCAAACTTTATGTCTTATAAATAGTTTTTCTTTTATTTGGTTTTTCTTCAATATAAGGCGACAAAACAACTTTTTAAAAGCGATATATTCCGAAGTACGGAGCCAATTTCGGACAACTCCGTTTCATCTCACTGCAGGTACGCATCGCCGACTTCCTCGATCAGAACATCGAACATGGGCTGAGCACTGAACCAGCCGACTCCTGGCGTTCCCACGCTTTTGAAGGTGAACTCCGCATCTTCCTCGTTGATCTTCTTGGTCTCGCCCGCCGCTTCGGCCAGCAGCTGAACCTTGCAGCATTTTTCCATCGACGCGAACCAGAAAATGGCTGCTTCGACAGTCTCGCCGACCGTCAAAAGGCCGTGATTCTGCAGGAGACATGCCTTCCCGGACCCTAGCGCATGGGCAATGTTGGCTCCCTCGTCTTTTGCTAGCACGACGCCATTGAACTGCTGGTACACGGCAACACTCTTGTAGAAGGCACAGCTATCCTGCGTGATCATGTCAATGGGCTTGCCTAGAGTGCAGAAAGCCCTGCCATAGAGACTATGGGAATGCGCCGCGCAGTTAATGTCGGGCCGCGCCGTGTGGATAGAGTGGTGGATCATGTAGGCGGCGCGATTAAGAAGCCGGTTGGAGCCGCCGTCGACAACCTCGCCATTGCCGTTTACGAGGATCAAGTCAGAGCGCCGCATCTGGCTAAAGGCACGGCCAAGTGGGTTAACCCAGAAGTGATCCGGCCGCACAGGATCACGCAGGGTAATGTGGCCCGCAACGCCTTCGTCGAAACCGAATTTTCCGAAAAGGCGAAAAGCAAGAGTGAGCCGCCCTTTCAAATATTCGCGCTCTTCAAACTTGTTGCTGAACGCTGGGGGAGAGGGAATCATCTGCAGCTCAACCTCCTGCCCGCCCTGCTCCGCCTTTTGCTCGGAAAGGTCCGTTGCCTGCAGTCCATTCTGAGAGGCGATCAAAGAGAACGCTGTCGTATTAGTCTGCGTGGTTGTTGCCATTTTTATTAACCACTTTTATTCAAGTCTTTGATTTCGATAATGATTTCGATAATGATTTCGTGTGGATTCTGGGTTGGTTCTTAATTTTTAGTTCGTCATGCACCTTAGACTGGCACAATTATTATATTCAAATAATTACAAAAACTCCACAAGTGGAATCTCAGCCATGTCCGAAACCATGGTCTTTCGCAATATTGCCTATGCCTACAAACTCAACACTGAGTCATGAAATCATATGGAACTACTATCATATGACAAGGTTTCCAAGTTAGGATTTCTGTTTCCTTTAGCGTGCTCCTTAGGCAAGGAACATGAATCATGTAACCAAGTGGATACAGGCGAAGCAACCATGTAACAATCTCGACTTTCCCCGCGTTTTACTGGTTAGCGTTGTTATCAACCGGTTTTCCTCCACTTTCTTGTCATTAGATTTTGGATGCTTCGGGGTTTCGGGATTTAGGTCAGGAAAGAAGAAAAATCCTCTAATATGATTCGTCAACACTGCTAACATGACACCAGTCTTCTCAGTACGTATAGAGCCTGTAACTATCCCTCGTGTCTCAAGTTGCTCGGGTAGCTTTCCACAAATATATGCGTGGCTTCGACAACTCAGAGATAGTGAAGGGAAGGACTCGCTTGTGGGTCGCGCACAATCTAATGTGAGAATCATCGTACACGCAAAAATGTCGAAAAACGCTGCCGAGGAACGCATTTTATGCATCCTTCCATACCCCGAACCTATACTGGTGGTTGACCACCTGCGAAGGAAGTTCCCCGACATCGAAGTTACTTTCATATCAGCAGGCAACAGCGATGACGGGTTCACCGCCGCTGCTAAGCTACCAAGAGGTATGGTATCATCGCATCGCGGAAGGAAAACCCAGCACTAATTGAGTGTAGAATATCTAGATATTTTTAGAGATGTAACAACTCTAGTCACGTTATGGGCACTGCCTTCTACGGTTACGGATGCCCCAAACTTGAGACACGTCCATCTCTGCTGTTCAGGGGCTGATCATATTGCAAACCATCCTTTTATCAAAGAATCCTCCGTTACTCTTACCACATCAAGTGGCATCCATGGCCCTCAGATTGCCGAATGGGTCATCATGACAGCATTGGTCCACGCACATCGCTATAACGACCTCTATGAGTTGCAAAAACGCCATGTGTGGGGCAGCCACGACGGCTTCCGGGGCGTTGTAGATATGACCAACCAAAGAATTGGAATACTTGGCTGTGGCAGCATAGGGCGTCAGGGTGCGTATACACTCCAAATTCTTCCTGGGTAGAGCAGACGCGGATCGAGAAAGGCTATTATTTAATACTTAAGCGTAATAGTCGGCCGTGTTGCAAAAGCAATTGGCATGGACGTGATCGTATTTACGCCTACACAGAGACAGACGCCCGAAAAAAAAAAAGCGCTGGGTACACCATCCCGGGAACAGGAGATCCGGATAGCCTAATTCCGAGTGAGTGGTACAGCGGCTAAGACAGAGCTTCGGTTCGGAACTTCTTGGCCCAGGATCTTAACATACTCGTTATCTCTCTGCCTTTGACGTAAGTTCAGCATCAGTGATGTACCGAATGAGGCAGGATGTTCGCTGATGGGTAACATCGGTCCACAGAGAGAACACGAGGCATCTTCTGTCCGCGGAGGAATTTGACGTGCTCGTTCGTCGACAGGCCTTCGTTAGCAACATCTCCCGCGGTGCTATCATAGATCAAACAGCACTCACTGCAGCGCTAGACGCGGGCAAATTACGAGGTGCAGCTCTCGATGTCGCCGAACCCGAACCCCTGCCGTCAGACCATCCTCTTTGGCAAACTCCCAATATCATTATCACACCGCATCTTAGTGGTTTAGTTCACAACTATACCGACCGAGCCTTTGAAGTTCTCGAAATCAATATAGACTTGATGAGACACGGAAAAAGAATGTTTAACACAATCAAGCTCAATAGGGAGTAAGTACATGCTTAATAACTGCTTCGTGTTATTTGATTGATTTAGAGTACTGCTATTTGTATAATAGTACTTTTACTATTTGTACTGTAATAATATATACATATATATATATATATATATATATATTTATATATAATGCTTTAATAATTTTTGTTTTATTTTATTTTAATAGTTTTTTTTTCTTTTTTTCGTTGTGTATTATTTGTAACAGGAAGTCTGTTTTTTTTTGTTTTTTTTTTTTTTTTTTTTTTTTTTGGAAATCTGTACAAAAATTACCTATTTAAGAAAATCGCCTACATGTGAAGAAAATAACTTTCATTAAAGTGTAATTACGACGCTATTTACATCTCACAGTCCAAACATTATAAAGAAACTGCTACTCCTCGATAATCATTTTTATAAATAATAGTATTTGTGCAGTTACGACTTGGCTTCTTAAAGAAGACTTTTAGAAGCTATATCCTCACTTGATATAATGTAACTTGTTACTATAAGACCAAACAACTGGCTTGGTTCTAGCGGAGATGTTTCAACTAACAATGGAAATATATGACTAGAATTTCACATGAGGGATATTGGTAGAGTCAATGTCACTTATAATAACTATTCAACTGCGGGAAGTGATGTTTGATATGGGCTGTAATTTTCTCTTGATCGGTGTATTCTATCACAATGTATTCCTAATTCGTGGCACCTTTTTGTTGGTGCGGTATTGAATAAAACCTAAAACCAGAATGTCGTCCATGACCTATGTGATACAACTTGTATGAAGCTAGCTATAAGTTACAAGATGCACAGGATATCGTGAAGCTTTTACGGAGGAGCCATTCATTGTATTTTCAGTGCCTTCCCACGCGAGGACCAGTGTAGTATCTGTAGGATGGTTAGTAACTTTAACACTAATCTCGTGCAATGACATATATAGGGCACATATAGTTACGGACCTCCGTGCGCCGATGTACCACCAAGAGAGTGCAAAGACAAAAATAAAGGCGGCTACAACAACGGCGTAGTTCATGTTTACCGCTGTCACAGGGTAGGCAGTGGGGAAGATGAGGATGACCGAAATAACGATGGACCACACAATGGCGATAATGTTGATAGGCAGTTGCCAGCGGCCGAGCACAAAGGGGCCGGGGGTAATGGGATATGTCTTGCGGTAGTAAATGCGTGCGGCAATGACAGCGATATAACTGAGGTCCATTGCTGGAGCCGTAACGCCAAAGATGCCGTTAATAGTCTGTGTGCTGCCAAGGGCGATGAGATTAAGAAAGCAGCAGAAGAGGACCACAGCCCATACGCTATAAAGGGGCGTCTGCGTGTAGCCATTCATTTTTCGGAGGATGCTTGAAAATGGTAGGGCTTCGTCGCGCGCAAGGGCGAAGCAGGTCCGCGTGTCTGAAAGCATTGCTGTGATGCCTAGATAGGTCAGTGGGAGGTAGAAAAGATTGAAGTGAGGGAAGAGATTAGCGGCCAAGTCGAGATGGTGAAATTCATGTCTTACCTGTAAAAAATTGGATCACAACCGGCCACACCCACATGGCGATACCACCACGGCGGCCACCTGCCTTGAAAAAGACTTGTGCCGCAGGATTACCCATAGGTGTGGACAGTGTATCATCCAGGTTGTCTACGCCAAAACCTAGAGCGACATTGAATATCCAGCCGAACACCCATGTCACCAGCACGGCTTGAAAGATAGCGATAGGACCATTAATAGCCGAATTATGTAGTTCCTCCGATAGATGAGCCGTTGCGTCGTCTGCTGGTTAGCATCTTCTACATAAGCATGGAAAATGCGTCGTAAACTTTCTGGCAGTGGACAACCTACAGTCTGTCATTGTCCAAGCCACGGACAGATAGCCGATCAAGAAGGAAAATCCCTTGCTGTTCCAGCCGGAGTTGTCGATGACATCCCCAAGCACTTGACGGGCTGGTGGTTTGTTGGGCAGTAGGACAAGAAGGGCAATAACAATGGCAACAGTTCCAACGACTGACATAGAAGAATGTTTGTTAGTGTATGGGTGAAAGCAGATACGACTGTAGAGCAAAAGTTGACCTGGTTATCGAACTTACTGTTGATCGGCGCAAACCATCGGATTAGATCGCTAAGTCGGCGTGACGGCAACGAGCAGATAATTCCATGACACACAAGGACACCGATACTGACGGAAACGGTGTTCACAGCAGTACTGTTATTATTTTACTATTGTTAGACAATCCCGTAGGTTTAATGACTATGTTATGCATTGACACACTTACGGGGTGTAAGTAAAGGTACCATCTTCCTGGACCGAGCCCATTGAAACTGCAGCTAGGAGCTGTACAAAGTCAATGTCAGTTTTTTGGAATTGATGTCCTATATGGGGTATTTTTTCGGACTTGAGCTCTGCTCACCATCTGCGCAACAGAGTAACCCACGCTCGCTAGAGAACATTAGGATGCTAAAACAGAAAAATAGAAAGGGCCCAGTGACTCTTAAGAACTAGGGTCATTCAACTCACCGACACCAGCAGTTCTACACCTCAGTTAGACACGACACGCTTACTTTAAGATCTGAACAATATGAGGTTCTCAACTTACTGGCCAAGGAAATTTGACCAGCCGATGATCCATGCGGCTATGGGTACGTCTTTTTCAGGAAACACATGTTTGGTAATGAAATAAATGCCACCAGATGTTGGGTAGGCTGAGACGAGTTCGGCAACTACATACATTAGAAGACAAGGCTGTTGATTCTCGAAAGTAATGTAACACTTACTGGATAGTGCGATGCACAACGAGAAGAAAGAGCCAGAGAACCAAGTCCAAATGGCTGTGGCGGGACCGCCTGAACCCAGCGGCGTGGACCAAGTGGCAGGGACTGTGGGTTAGTTATTTAAGAGATTTGTTATGTAAAGCTATTGTATTCAAGTGCCATACCAGACCCAAGGACACCCATAATCGAGATGGCATAGGACAGTGTGCTCCATCGCGTAAACTCGCGACGGAATTCCTTTCTGGTCAGCGTGTGATTTTGCTAACGGCGGCAGCAGAGACTTCCACTCTGTGATTCTATTCCTGCCGGTATTGCGCTATACTTACAGGTTTATATCCAATTCGCACCAGCCGATCATCATCCGCGTCCACGACAACGTCCCCGTGTTCAATGGAATTCCGACCAGATGCCTCAGTCGATGACAGATTAGTCTTTTCAACAGCCATGGTCTCTGTATGATGCAACGTATTTCAAACCTGAGGACCATATTGCATGACCGTCAAGCAGGGCAGCTCACGGCGATATTTACCTTGCCGCAGACCTGTCACATATGTCTAACCAGCCGTGATTTGGTCTTATCACCGGAACGAAACCAAGAGATGTCTGATAACACAGAACTCTTATCGCCGTACAAGGGCTTCATCATCATAGCTCTGACAAACTAACGCTGCTATGTAACCGATAGCTATACTAAAGCTGCACTAACGGTTATGTCTTCGTAGACACGGCATAGGCGCATATGTAGGCACTAGCGGTTCAAGCGCTTCGAGCGCTCCCAGCAGGAGGGCGTGTTACCGCAAACGGCAATGAATTGCTTGACACTGAAGTGTCGATAAGACACTGCTTCACTGCCCGAATCCGTTCACATGGGGTACGCATAAATAATATCCACTATTGATATGATAAAGCTTATATTCAATTCATCTAATTTACCGATAACTGAGCGATCAATCTTGTGCAATCCTGCCAGCTTCATCAGGTTTACCAACCTTTGGCAGACTTGGCAATTCCGAATACGATTTACGACAATGGCCTCCCTACACCCCTTTGCGGACTTGACTGCAGACGAAATCACTGCTGCGGTACGGTTGATCAGAAAGCGCCACCAGCCAGGCACGAAGTTGCGCTTCAAGGGTATTACACTGCTGGAGCCGTCCAAAAGCGAGATTCGACTGTTCCGTAGTGGAGGCATCGTCCCGGCACGCAAGGCTTGGGTCAACTATTATCTAGTTGGCGCGACGCACTTGTTCGAGGCCATCCTCAACCTCAGTACTTCAGCAACGGAGCACTATGCAGAGGTGCCGGCGGGCTTCCACGGCCCCTGTGACGACGCGGAGGTACTCGAAGTCGAGAAGCTGACGCTGGCCGACCCAAGCGTCCAGGCGGAGATTGCGAAGCTTCAGCTTCCTGCGGGCGCCGTGGTCGTGTGCGACCCGTGGATCTGGGGCGCCGACGGCGTGACGGCGCACCGGTCGTACCAGTGCTTCATGTACATGCGCGACCCCAACAACAGCAGCCAGGTGGACAGCAACCACTACGCGTTTCCGCTTAGCTTCTCGCCCGTCTTCGACACGGTGACGATGCAGGTCGTGCGCATCGAGCACATGCCGACCGGGGCCGACTTCTGCACGCGGGAGACGGAGCCGGTGCGGCGGGACATCGCGCCCAACGAGTACGTGCCGGAGGAGAACGGCCCGCTGCGGACGGACCTCAAGGACTTGGTGGTAGTGCAGCCGCAGGGCGCATCGTTCCACCTGGATGGCAAGGTGCTGCGGTGGCAGAAGTGGGAGATGCGTCTGTCGTTCAACTTCCGCGAGGGCGTGGTGCTGCACGAGGTGGCGTACGACGGGCGGCCTGTGTTCTACCGGGTGTCGCTGAGCGACATGACGGTGCCGTACAGCGACCCGCGTCCGCCGTACAACAAGAAGCAGGCGTTCGACCTGGGCGACACGGGCGCGGGGCTGATGGCCAACGACCTGCAGCTGGGCTGCGACTGCCTGGGCGCCATCGCGTACGTGGACGGGCTGATCGCCGACGTGGAGGGCCGACCGCTGCGTCGGCCCAATGCCGTGTGCATCCACGAGCAGGACGCCGGCTTGCTGTGGAAGCACACCAACTACCGCACGCTGCGCGCGGCCGTGGTGCGGCGCCGCGAGCTGGTGGTCCAGAGCATCATCACCGTGTCCAACTACGAGTACATCCTGGCCTACGTCTTCGACCAGACCGGGCAGATGGAGTACGAGGTGCGCGCCACCGGCATCCTGTCCACCCAGCCCATCGACCCGGGCGTCCGCGTGCCCTGGGGCACCGTCGTTCACGACGGCGTGCTGGCCGCCTACCACCAGCACATCCTGTCGCTGCGCATCGACCCGGAGCTCGACGGCGACGCCCGCAACCGCCTCGTGTGTGAGGAGACGCACCCTCTGCCGCTCGACCAGCACACCAACCCGCTGGGCACCGGCTACATTGCCCGGCGCAGCGTCGTCGAGCAGACAGGCGGCTACGACCTCGACGCAAAGGTCGGCCGCACGTATCTGATTGACAATCCGCGCCGCCAAAATCCTGTCAACGGCCTCAATGTCGCTTACAGGATCCACCTGCCGCCTGTGCAGCCACTCATGGCCCACAAAGACAGCTATGCCTACAAACGAGCCGAGTATGTCCGAGCTTGTCTCCTCTTTTCTTCTTTTCTTGTTGTCTGGTATTTTGACTAGTCTTCTACTATTCCAGCTTCGGTGACCATGCCATCTATGTGACAAAGTACAATGAACGAGAGCTGTTTGCAGGTGGCCAGTACACAAATCAGAACGAGCGAACAGCTGGCGTACGCAAATGGGCTAACCGTTGTGATGATATCACCGACGAAGACATTGTCGTCTGGGTGCAGTTTGGCATTCAACACGTTCCACGGATTGAAGACTTTCCCGTTATGTAAGTACAATAGATCTGTGGCACATTCACATAACAAATTTCAAGTATGCTGAGTGTGTGAATTAGGCCTGTCGATATTGTCAAGGTTGGCTTCAAGCCAACGAATTTCTTTATCAAGAATCCGGCTCTGGATGTCCCGCCGTCAACGTATGTATACTATTTTGAATCATCATCAGCCGTCACTAGTTCTCTTTTTTTTTTTGCTGACAAGTCTCTAGACAATCCAAGAACAAATCGGTTCTTGTCGAGAGCATCTCAGAGGAGAGCAGTTGCTGCGATGGGAAGGCAAGGCTGTGATGTGTTATGCAAAAAAAAAAAAAAAACGCCATTGAAGATAGTTGCATATGTTACCATAGAGTTCGGTTTTAATTGCATCATAAAACCAAAAGGCTCCGCTAATATCTCAGCTTTATTCTCCATGTTATATAATGGAGTGCATAAATTCTCGTTCATATTATTTGTCCTTACGTCACCGGCAGGCTAATATCGTGTTTTTCCATCTGCTGAACCCAGTCCCATGCATCCGCCACGCCCGCGTCGTGTTCTTGCCACGCCAGCTGCACCACCCTGTACGCCAGCTGCACGTTTCCCATTCCGCTGAAGCGGTGCAATCGCACAAAGAGCGCCGAGCAGCGGGCGCGCTCATCGCCGGTGACGCTGGCGCAGCCGAGCACGAACGTTGGAAACAGCAGCTGTGACAGCCACCCCGAGCCGCGCACGGCCTGCATGTCCGCAATGCCCTGCGCGACGACCTCGTGCACTTTGTCGTCAGCGATGCCGCGCGGATATACGATGGCATACAGCCACACATACAGCGCTGCCACGTAGGCCGAGCAGGCGTGCGCGCGGTCGCTGTTCTTGTCTGGGCTGGCACCGACATCAGCACTGGCGTCGATGCTGATAATATTGTCAGCAGCGCAGGTCTCTTTGGCCGCGGCCAGGTTCAGCTGCCAGCGGTTCAGCTCGTCCCAAAGCACAAGCGCATCGTACAGCACGCCGCCGTCGCCGGCTGGCGCCTCGCTGCCGATGCTGTTGGCCCTAACCCGCAGGGCGGCTACCCTCGATAGCAAGTCAAATAGGCCGTTGTCCAAGCCGATCATGTATCCCCGGTGGCGGCTCCGCCGGAGCCGCCGAGCAATCCACGGTAGCGGCTCCAGGACGGGCCGCCGGCCGCGATCCGTCACCGTCGCGAGAATGTCGTGGTACATGAAGAACTCGAGCAGGAAGTCATCGATCTGCAGGCTGTCGCCCCAGGTCGTGGACGGCTGCGGAGGTGAAACGGGTGTAGCGCCGGCGGGGGCGCTGCCGACGGCCTTTCGAATGAAATCACGGGCTACGTCGAGGTGGATCCGCCACGTCTCGTCCCCAGAGCCTTCTGAGATCTCATACAAGCACAGCAGCAGCGAGCAGTTAAGGATGGCATCCAGCTCGCCCGGTGGAGTCGGCTGCTGGCCCCGCTGCAACGCCAGGGAGATTTTTCTCGCCTGCTCGTGTTCCGTGCGCCGCAGGAGTTTCTCCTTCTGTGCTGGCCATCCGAGTTCTGGGTGGGATGCCAATTTCAGCAGATGCGATGCGCCCAGGCACAAAATGGCCTTTTGCAATGTTGCGTCATGCAAGCTACATGGCAAGACCTTGGACAGAATAGGATTGTGCTCATTTGATTCCACCGTCATGACCCGTGATGTTATCGTGGTAAAGTGCACAAAGAAACGCTGCTCTGAGGGCGTATTGATGCCGTTGATTAAGAACGGCAGACCACGTGGGATAACAGCTGTCGGAGTGCGTTCAGCTGGACCGGGGGCGGTGTCTGCATTTTCGACGTGTGGGCTGGGTTCAATTTCTTCTCGATCTGGCGTGTTTACGGCCTGGATAGGACTTGCTTCCTGTTGCCTGTGTGAAATGTCTGTAGCTAGCTGTATCGTCCCGGGTGGCTGCGGCTGTAACCACATCATGATGTCTGTTCCGCTGAAAAGAGACAGACCGGTCGATAAGCCTCCACTAATAGCTGCATTGCTGTGTTGCCACATATTCTGCGGTGGAACGAGGTAGAGGTCTGCATTAAGAGCTGTCACTATTGGAGAAAAAGCTGAGCCAAGGCCGCTGCTCGGGAAATTCCAGTCCACCACTTCGTCCCCGCCAGAAGCCAAGTCATTAGGAACTTCGGATGGCCCTGCCCCCCTGGCTTCTATTTCTTCCTCTGCTGTGACTGCACCAGGAGTAGCATCGGTATCGCGGGGAGCTACCGATGCCTCTGAGAATTTATTACTACTATCCCGTTGCTGCGCTGTCTTTGTGCCTGATGCTGGAAACCGTGTCGCTGCCGGATAGCCTTCACAGACATATCCACTTCGCAGGCAGCCGATGCCTGAACAGATGTCAGTTCACGTCTCTTCAAGATAAGTCGCCTAAGCAATCATCAACATCGCCAGACCCACAACTCACACTCTGGCTTGAGCTCATCGCACTTCTTGCGTCGGCGACGGCAGGTAAAGCAACCTGTGCGGCCGCGCTTAATCCATGACCGCACACCGGGTTCTGTTTCTAGTGGCATTGTGACGCACTTTAGTGGTGCTGGGTAACATCTGTTAGTCAGTCACTTGGGAGACAAAGTCCGAGGTGCGATTCGAGAGGTATGCCCGCTGCTTATATGTATTGGGATTCGTGGAGATAACGCGACAACACCTAGTTTTCATTCAGCTAGCGCATATGGTCCTTATCAGAACGTGGAAGCGATGTGCAGATTGGTGCGTCGGTGAAATCTGGGGCTTGGGGTGTCCCTTACTCCGGCGTTCTGTCCCAAGTCTTTTGTGCTATACTAAGTTGGCGTCCCCTATTGGCTGGATCTCTAGTTTCCCTTCTCCCACTGATGCGGACCTGGAGACGCTAGTCCTTATGTTACTACTTGATCTCTAATTGGCTGATGACCTTTATCTTTCCCGCCATCAACCTTGGCTAGCTGCTCTTCGCACCATGCCTCTACTGTTTTGCCCCAGATGTGTCTTCCTTTGTACTGGGCCATGTCCGGATGCATTTCCCGCACTGATCCCAGGAGCTCGCGGATGCTTTCTGGTTCGTCCCTCAGAGACAATACCGGCATCATGTATGTGCGTACTGTGAAAAGAATGGCCTTCGTGCGCGGCAGCCTACGCAGTGTTTGCCGCTCGTGACGGATGCGCATGTCTTCGATGCTTGGTTGAGATGTCATGTCTACCACAAACGGTTCTTGTTGAAAGAACACGTCACTTGTCTGCATGAAGTAGTTGTGTCGGGAGATAAGACCGTCTGGCCGCATTCGAAGAAAAGACCTGTCGAAAATTGTGTTAGTTGGTTTCCGCACCTCCTTTTGTCTCGGATTTTATCGCACGTTCTCTTTTCTTAATACGTTTGCCTAATTAAAAATTTAACTTACTTTTCAATAGCACGCCGCAACTTCTCCTCCCACAGCGGTACTGGCGTGTGAATTTTCCACAATGGCCACCCGATACGTTCTTCGAGATACCAGCCGGCTGGACCCATGGAAAAGCTCGCCGCCCTGTTCTTGTCAGCCATAGCTATCTTTAGCTCCGTCAGAATATTTTTGGGGACACACACAGGTAGTGTTGCTCCGGGTCATCGCCAAAGCCCTGGATCAGGAGATTCAAGTCTTCCATCGCTATCCGAGCGGCCACCTCGAGCGGCGGAATGTCAAACGGCTCCCGAATGCGGAACGTTTTGTTCGTCAAGCTGTTGTGGATATGGTCCGGCTTGCCCTTGGGGATGTAGAACAGGTGCGGGTAGCGCCTCGTAAAATACGACACGATAAACTCTAGCGCTTCCGCACATGCAGGCTCGGAGCCTGGCAGAATCTGCATGACGCCCTCGCGATTGTCGCGGAGCAGCGTCCGCCGCAGCTCCTGCTCCTCCCAGTACCGATTGTCAAGGGAAAGCCACTCCTCCTGCGGGACCTTGATGATGCCCATGGTCATCTTGAACTTGCCCGACGTCTATGGCCGGTACGGGTGAGGCGGCGTCGCGGTGACGTCGAATTTCCCGAGGGCGACAATGGGCACTTTGCTGTAATCGAACTCCACTGGAGGCGGCGTCTCCGGCTTCTCGCTGTTTGTGATGCTTGCGCGCTGTCTCCGAAGACGAGATAAGGCCAGTTTTACACCGACAAAGAGCGTCAGGAGGAGGATAAGCAGGAGATTCGTCGACGAAGACATTGTAGCGACAGGTTGCGCCTCCGAGTGATGTGGCGTGGCACATGTTGCGCTGCTGGCATCAAGCACCCGATCCCTTCTCCTTATCAACAGCCAGTGCTGCCTCCTGTCCCGTAGTGTCCATAACGCCTTTGCTGTAATGCCAACCACCGAAAATGCGGGTATCTCCTTGACGCCGGGATGTGTGTGGGACGAGGAGATAACATGGATGCGCGGCGGTGCGCCCGAAGCGCCGGACCCGCTATCAGACGTCGCAATGTCCTTTTTGATTCAAATGCTGCAACGAGTGGGATGCATATCTTTAATTCCTGTTCTTGGAATCCGTTTCATCCCCACACTTTGATAGAATAGATATTATCGCACGTTCAATCTCTGTACACTATTATAACACTCCGGTATCGAACCACACCTACCAACACCAGCAACGAACTTCTTGGTGGTCAATCTCAGACCGACTATTCACCAATACACCAGAAAATATGGAGGTCCCAGAAAAGTTTACTGGTTACGGATCTCAATCTAAAGAGAATTGGAGGGACATTCAGAAGGTATCTACAGAAAACACGTCAATATAATGCACCCCACATTAACTAACCATCCTGGGCTAACCCGTGGCAGTTCTCCTTCGTCCCAAAGCCATTCGAGGCCAACGATGTCGATATTGAGGTTCAGTATTGCGGCGTCTGCGGCTCTGACTTGCATACGTTGAGTGGGGGATGGGTATGATAATGCACTCAAATAGCCAGTACCCAAGGTTTTCTCGTCACTCACATGTCTTAAATAATAGGGCAGTACAATCTACCCGTCCGTGGTCGGCCATGAGGTCGTCGGTACTGTTCGTCGCGTTGGGTCCGCTGTGACAGAGTTCAAAGCAGGCGATATTGTCGGCGTCGGTCCGAATGCGTGGAGCTGTGGCGATTGCTCGTCTTGCAAAAAGGACAAGGAGCAGTACTGTGTGAGTCCAAGAAAAATGGAATCATAGCGGAAGTCTCGTAGCATTACATCCGGAAAAAAAGTTAATAGTTTCAACTCTGTCTAGCTTGACCTTGTTGAGCTGTACAACTTCAGGTACAAGGACGGCTCCCGGAGCTGGGGCGGCTACTCCGACTTCGTCCGAGTGAATGACCGGTCAGTTTCCCCTAGTCTAGTTTCTAATGCGGCTATTGCCCAGATGAGTTTGTACAACTGACATACGGCTCGTAGCTTCGTCTTCCCCGTTCCCGATTCACTTCCTCCTGCCATGGTGGCTCCCCTCTTTTGCGCCGGCTTGACTGTGTTTTCACCTCTCAAGGCAGCCGCCGTAGGACCAGGCACACGGGTGGGCGTCATTGGTATTGGAGGATTGGGTCACTACGCTGTCATGTTCGCACACGCGATGGGGGGGACGGTGACAGCCATATCACACTCGGCGCGGAAGAAGGAAGATGCGCAGAAGATGGGCGCCGAGCACTTCCTCGTGACTAGCGCGGAGGACTGGACCGAGCCGGCCCAGCGCAGTCTTGACCTCCTAATCTGCACGTCATTCGCCCAAGATATGCCGTTAGTGCAATACATCTCTCTCTTGGACGTTGGGGGCTCCCTCGTCTATGTCGGCATTCCCGAGTCCAACCTGCCGTCCTTACCACCGCCGCTGATGATCGGCAACAACTCAGCGCTGCGCGGTTCCAACACTGGTAGCAAAAAGGAGGTGCTTGAGATGCTCAACCTCGTGGTCAAGAAGGGCATCAAGAGCTGGGTAGAGGAGATCCCCATGTCTAAGTGCTCGGAAGCTATCCAGCGGCAACTAGATGGCGAATCACGCTACCGCTTCGTTCTTAAGCGTGATTGGTAGTTTTGAAGTCTAAAATCCTTTTATTTTTTTTATAATCGCTTTGGAGGTATGTGAAAATTACCGTAATATATCGACATATGAAATTTTTTTAATTTTTTATATTTTAATTTTTTTTTAGAGTTTTCTTTTAACTTTTCTTTTTTACCTTTCTCTCCATTAAAGCTAATTTCCGACTTAAACATCTGCAGGTGGCGCTCGTTGTCTCCAGTTTACCGAGACCTGTCGTAATGCTCTCTCTGCCTTTGATGGAGCTGGGCGCGCTGGTCGTCGGCCAGCAGACGGTACCAGGCATACCAGTCGCCGCTCATAAAGTCGGACCGCGGCCAGGGACGTGTCGCCGCGGTTAAGAGCCCTAGAACTTCCATGCGAGGGGCCTCCCAGATGTAGGCGCCAAATGAGATATAGAGGGCTTTGCTGCCGCGGTACATGGGCGAGTAGTAAACGCCTGTGCTGTGGACAAAACGTGAGAGTAGTTTCCGCGTGCCGAGACCAGTCCCGCCGGGTTTCCAGTCGGGCGGCGTCGGATGAACACAGCGTGAGTAATCGTAGTCGTAGCCAGCGCCGGCAGCCGTGGGCAGTGAGAGCGAGGCGGCCTCTGAAAAGGCATCGGCCAGGCGCAGACAGATGGGTTCCTGTAGAACGATAGGCTGCTGCTCGTTGTCAGGGCCGAGGCCGGAGACTTCGGCTTGCACGACTGTCGCCAGCGACCAGATCTCGCCAGTAACTACCATGTCCGAGTCCAGCATGCGCCACAGATGCAGCGGACTCTGCATGTCTAGAGGGAGCTGCTCGTGGTGGCCATCTCGGCCGGGGAGGAGAGCCTCGCGTAGAACCGAGTAGAACGCAAGCCGCCAGGCGCCTTCCAGAACTCGCTGGGCTTCGACCCAGAGCACTGGCGGCGCTGCAGCTGCCTGCATGGCTGCATCGTCTTGCACGGGCTCGTCAGGCACGAGTGGGGCGGGTATGTATGGCTCTCCGGGTTGGTGCTGCCAGTGCATCTGATTTCGGTAGTCGAAATTCCGGTCGATGGGGCGGCGGACACAAAGGGCAGCGCAGCGCGCCAGTATGGTGGCTAGGCAGCGGTGGGCGACCTCGTGGACGGCGACTGAGAGCGCCAGGAGCTTACGCACAGTGGTCGCCGACACCGCGCAGGCGCCACCTAACAGCGGAATGTCGTAAGCTTTGCGCTGAAATGGGGGCTGATCTACAAACTCCGCCCAGGTGGTGGGAGGGTTAGAGATGAGTAAGCATGTCATATGTGCAATGCTGCGAGGTTCGTGCGCCAGACAGCGGATGAGGACGGTGTTAAGAATCTTGACGATCAGATCGTTGCTGTAGAATATGGGCAACAGCGCCGGCGATGCGGCACGCAGGCTGTGCAGTGACGGTAGGTCGGGGACAGCCTTGAGCGCTAGGACTAGTACTTCAGTGGGAAGGTGGGCAAAGGGGTCCATGCTAGAGGAAGAGGAGAAGGGCTGGGGAGGAGCAAATTAGCTTGGATGAAAAATGGGCTGAGCAAAATTGGAGTGGGCGATGAAAAAGGGTGGCTGAAAGTTTTGTACTTTGGTGTGTGTGACAGCTATGGTATCTATTACTTGCATAATTCAATACTGCATTCGGGTTCTCATCTCGCAAGCATTTATTACTGCCATGGATCAATAGATCGACAATGACTCTTCAACAACATCGAGAACAATGAGCGACAGAATAGAGAAACTCCTGCCAATTGCAGTTTTTGGTTTTTTATGGTTGTGAAGGATTCAGGGGAATCGTTCATTTCATTTCATGCAGCTGGCGAGAACTAGTCACATGTGGTTGTAATTTTGACATTGGGCGATGCTACAAAAGATGTGTGGTTAGCTGCTAAGAATCCGAGCTGGACGCCAGATTGGATCAGCCTCAACTTACAGCAGTAGGTGGTGTCTGGCAGGCTAGCCCGCTAAGGCGACCGCAGGCATGAATAACAAACTAACACAAATGGTCAGGCAGGCTGCACTGCGCCCAAATCCAGGCTACGACGCCGCTATAGAGCTCCAGATTACTCATATTAACCTATTTAGTAGTATGAGTAGAGAAGCGGCCGGTCATGTTCCCGCTGGCTCGTCATGGATCCTTGTGGAGAGATAACTATACAAAGAAAGGAGGTAGTAAAAGTTGTAGTAGCAGAGATAAGAATCTAAGAAAAAATGCAACGCATTATCATAAAAAAGCATCAAGAAAATGAAAATGAAAATAATGAAAATGAAAAATGAAGAGGAAAAGAAGTCAAGACTACAAGGGAGAGACGAGTTGTACTTATATGTGGCCACCACTTCCTACGGTCACAACAGCTTCTAGCAAGGGAAGTTATAGCTGAATTCTACAGAGAGATTAACCTACAACGGACAAGAAGGTATTAATCATTTCATTACCAACTAGGCTCCCGTAATGAAAACGGTCAACGTCGCAGCGATAGCTACCACTGTTGAAGAAAAGAAAAACCGTGACGCCAAGAAGCCTCATGCAGAAAGTCTAGTATATTTATAGGTTCTGGGAGCGCACAACAGGGTAGTGACATGCCAGACGGTTGGGATGAGGACACAAAAAAGACTGACCGTTTTGTGTCGCTTCCTATCTTGTGGTCTCTCCAAGTGTCTCAAAACCAGCAGAAGATCTATTTTTATTGATGCTCACAAAGCAAGTGAGTCCAGCCTCATAGAGAAAGCACAACTACTGAAATATGAACTACTGGTAAGTCGTATACCAAGTAAGCTGACGTTTGAATTAGTACATGCCAAGCTTTCTAGATTTGGGAAGATGTTACTAGCTAGTTGCACACGTGCAGATCTCTACAGGGCTACAATTTTGATGGTGCGGCACAGGGCTTCCTAGCCAAATGGATGTTGTGCATCCACCCAACCTTCGCTTTTTGCTTCTGCCTCCCTTTACAATGACGCTCAGTTGTGCGGTAACAAGCATAGGTAAAGGCAGTACTTAGAGCAAGCCGGTTCGCTGGACCAACATAATTTGGCTCTTTGGGACAACAGAAGATTGAATTGCTTACCTCCCTTACACTGATGTTGACAATGTCCACCCACTCCCGCCAACGGGAAGAATGCCGCAGACCTAATGCTAAGGAGGGGTTTAGGGTAGACTAAGCTGACGAACAGGTACGTGTAAGTTAGGCAAAGTATATCTTTTGAGGGAGAGGGGAAATAAGAAAAACCGAACTCTTCCGGTCAGCGTAGCATCTTTTCCAGCCATGACTGACTTTCAGCAGAATTCCAAAGTAGATAGCCGTGCTGACTAGGCTAGGCTGGATCCAAGCATATGTATTAGCACAATTTAAGGTTCAAAATCGGATCGTTGGGTTAGGTGGAGAGAAGAAGAAGGAGAGATCTTGTTGCTTATTTATTTGTCCCTTCAGCCTGCTCCTTTCATAGCAGCTAACTCTAGACCAAACATTCATTGTGTTTCTGTACTTATTCGCAATACTTCTGAGAGGCACCTTAGTACTTGCAAGATGGGGCTGGAAGAACCACCAACTCTCCTTTTCATCCACGGCGGTGGACATGGCGATCCGGCTTACTTTCAGATGCTCCGGGAGGAGCTTCACAGAGCCAGAATCCCAGCGGAAGCAGGCACTCAGCCGTCTAACGGCGGTTTTCCGCCAGTGGGACGAGCTCTGTACGACGACGCGGCTTATTGGCGCGCCAAGATCAAACGCCTCATAGACGCTGGAAAGGACGTTGTTGTTCTCATGCATTCTCTAGGTGGTGTTGTGGGAACTGAGGCTGCGCAGGGACTAACCAAGGCTGAACGGACAAGGGACCAGCTGCCAGGAGGCGTAGTGCACATGGTCTTCTTTGGTGCATATTTGTGCAGTGAGGGAAGCAGTGCTTTAAGCTTCTACGGCGAGGGGACTATTCTGACCAAGAGGGTGAAATTCCTCACAGCGGTAGGTTCATGTTCTTGTTAATAGTGAGGGGTCAAGACTGACGCTGACAACTATTCATCGCGGCCATCAGGACAACGGCGTTGATATTTGTGTTCTTGGGCCTTTTGCGACTAATTACTATAATGACATGACCCCAGCGGAGCAGCAGCACTGGGCTCAGTACCTAAAACATATTCCGGTTGAGGTATCGAACGCACTCAAACCCGTTCGCTCAAAACAAGATGTATGAAAGTTAACTCGTGTAGCTTCTCTCTCAACCTGTGACACACGCAACTTGGCAAGATGTACCCGTCTCGTATATCGTCACAGAGTTGGACGAAATTATATTGCCAGAGGTGCAACGACAAATGGTTACCGATGCAAACGAGAAGTACGGTGTTAGAATCAAAACATACTCCTTGCCATCCGGACACTCTCCTTTTTTGAATATGCCGGATCGATTCGTCGACGTAATAAAGTTAATCTATCAAGACATTGAGGCATAAGGGCAATCGTTTGTTTATACCGTTGATGGTTGACTCACTTGTGAAGCAAGACATAAGACATTTTAGTTAGGTTTCATCGTCTTTATATTTCAACTAGTCTTGGCTATGTGACGTCAAATCTAACGGAATCCTCCCGGTCAAAAACCGTTATAGTGGAAGTGATTGTTATTGTAAATAAGATTACAGTATTGCTTGTGGAAATGTACATGTCTTTTTTTAAACCTCCTCCGTAACCCCTCCCGCCGCCTATTCAATACCCTCAGTCTTTGTACACCATCTACGGTGCCTTGTGCGCTCACCCCTATACTAGTTACCGCTCCGCTGTTTATTGCTCTGTCGAATGCCGGCAAACAGACTGCCCGCACATCGCCGCCTCTGCAAAGCCTTTGCAAGGCTCTCTTCGGACCGGCGCCGCTCTCTCAACTTCTAAGTCGCCGTAGTTTTTCCCGCAAAACAAGACAACCTTCGCTTTGCATGGATGAACAGTAAGGAATATAAACGCATACCTGGCTACTTTCAACCACAATTTGATGCCTTCCTTTGCTTACCCAGTTATAGCAACTACATCGGCCGCGCCTTGCTTTCTGTCCATAGCATGTTCTTCGCAGACCTGACCAGAACAGGACACTATGTACATCTGGTATCTCGACGACATCGTCATTGCGGACAGATTGACCACCAACCAATCTCTCCATGGCGTGAAGTATGCCCTCAGCGGAGATGCACGGATTTATGAGTATGACAGCTTATCGAGATATCATAGACTATCTTGGCTTCTACTGGGACACCATTGGCAACATGGTTGATGGATGGCATCGGTACAAAGGTGCACTTGAGCCAGAAGATCATCTCGGAGAAGGCACCCATAGTCAAAGGTGATTAGAGAAAGCATCCCCTCTTCAACATCGAAGGCTATGATCCGCTTCCCATCCACGAGTTGACCGACCTATCATGGATGGCCAAGGCATCCGCCACGAGCGCGAATGAAGATGTCCAACACACTATATCTCTGAGGGACCTTACGCAGATTCTCCATATTCCTTCATTAGAGAGCGCAGTTAGTTAGGGTTGATTATGAATATATCAGATGTTAATAAAAATTGTAAAGACTGTCAACGCCACCCTGGTATTTAGCTTCAGAGCACGCGACGATTAATTGTGTAGAGAGGTAGATAAAATGTTTTCCGATGGGTGTACTATGTTGAAGGTGTTGCCCGAAAGATATAAAACTATACCTTTTCTCCCAAATTGTACAACATCACTAAGAGCAAGATCCACCTTGTCTTAATATTGAGATATATTAAAATGTATCGTGTTCTCGCTTTTCTCTCTATGTTTCTTACTGCTTTAAATGCAGCATATGTGACGGAGAATTCCGTTGGAACTGCAACTGTCGATCTCTCTCAGGTGCATGGCAAAGCCTTGCAGCTAGGCTCTGGCTTCATCTATGGATTCCCGGACAACGGCGTCAAACCTCAAACTACAATTCCCGACTATCTCATTAGCGAAATTAAGTTTAATGCTGGCCGCGCTGGTGGGCGCAGTTACCGGCCGCTGGTTTGGCACCTGGTGGCTATGAAGCATACCTCGGTCGTTTCAACTCCACTATGTCTAACTACAGAAGCACTCGCAAGTATAACGGCGAGTTCATCTTACTGCCTCATGATTTATGGAACGGAAACGCTAATGATGTCAATGGAAACTTGTTTCCCGGTGACAACGATAACTGGACTGAGATGGAGCTCTTCTACGGCCAACTCATTTCGGATCTTAAGGCAAACGACATGTTAGAAGGTCTGATAATTGATCTCTGGAATGAGCCTGATGGGTCAGGATTCTGGCCTCGCAGCTGGGATCAATTCCTCGAGTACTGGAATTTAGCATTTAGTATTATCCGGTATGTATCCTTGAATATCCTCTTATACGAGCCCCAATAACCTGAACCGCCTGATTGTATAGAACAGGGCTCCCTGGCACCCTAATCAGCGGTCCAGCTATGGCAAATGCCGCCAGTCTCGCCCTTGAAACATGGACTACCTAGTGCGCCAACATAGCCGAAAACAACACGGTGCCGGACCACTATTCTTGGCACCAGATTGGTGTGGGAGCGTGAGCCTGATAGAGTTATTGCCGACTGGAATACTTTGCGGGAGATGTACGGTCTAGAAGCGAAGACAGTAGACAACAACGAGTATGCTTGGCCAAGTGAACAGAATCCTGCAAATTTAGCCTGGTATCTGGCTCAGTTTGAGCGACATGACATCCGTGCCTTGCGTGCAAACTGGCGTAGCGGCAGCGACTTGCACAACTATATAGCGAACCTCGTTTGGCAGACAGACGGCAATTATTATCCAAACGGCGACTGGCAGCTATATAAGTACTATGCTGGTATGACCGGTGACAGAATTGTGACCAAAGCATCTTCGGACCACCTATTCGATGTCTTTGGCACTATATCTAATCTTTGTGTCAAGCTTATTGCCGGGACCAGAACCGTCCTAGATACGTACGAAATCAGTATCACTGGTCTAGATTCTCTTCGCCTTGATAGCAGTGGGACAATCGACGTCCGTACTTACAGCTTCGACTAGGGAGGCAACACGGCCAAGAGCATTAGTCCAGTCGATCTTGGCGTGACATCGTACCCTTATGACTCCAACGTGGTAAGTTTTATCTCTAAGATCATTTCATGGCGCCAATTAAGATAAGTCAGTAACAGAAAAACAGCTTAACATCACGTTAACTCCGGCTACGAACTCGACTGCGTATGCATTTGAATTCTGTGGCTAATAGGGGAGATCTTTGAAATAAATACGTGGACCTCGTTGAATAATGATTATAGGGAATTGGAAGGTTGCCGCCAAAGAAATAAATTCATCCTTTGATGATTTATTTTTCTTGTGGTCATTTTGAGATCAAGTAACTACCATAAATTAAATATGAGGAACACGATTTTCTTTAATTCGCTGTTTTAATAAAAATTTAAGAAGTAATACATACTTCACGTCCAAAGTTTCCCAGTTATACTAAGTCGACCTAAATCTACAGTTTGGATAATTTTACTTCAACCGCTGAATTCGGCAATCGCTGCGGCTCTACCTTAATCTAGACTCTAACACATCGCCACCATCCGCGCTGCAGAGGTGAAACACCGCTTTCTCACAGCGCTGAAGGAAAGCTCCTCGTTAAATTGAAAATAAAGTTCCGATGTGGTGTAAAGAAAAACACCCTAAAATAACCATCGCCTCTCAATCGCTGCACTATCAGAGAACAAAGCAATCACTATTCATAACTACATCAATACTCTACTTCAAGAAACATCTTTCAAATGTCCCTGGATCGACTACCTGTCGCCAGTCGATTTTTTTATAGTTAGGAAAAGGGATATATCAAGGGATAATCCGATATATATATGAAACTGCTCTTTTAACAAAGGTAACCAGTCGTAGATTGATCGGTAAGCTGAAATCTTGCCTTCCAATATATTTGATAGTTATTGGCAAGAATCTGTGAAAATTGGAGTGATAATTATAGTTTAATTTATTTAATCCAGAAATAGATATTTGAAGAAAAATACAAGGATATCTTTAGAATTAAATGTAATGTATGACTATGTATATACGGACAATTTGGTAGCGGCGGCATAGTCAAAATTTAAAATTACTACATCATCAATCGTTATCTCCTTAGCTGTACAAACTCCTCTATCCCATGGTTGTTGCCGGGACTGGATCGTCAACACTCTGGCGGTCCTCAACGCTTGCCCTCGGCGTGTCCTTCTCTCCTACCTCCTCCTCGTTCCCAACGGCGAACTCCTTCACCGCCTCGAACACCGAAGAGTTAGAAGACTTGTTGAACGTCGAAAACAACTCCCTCAGCATCCCAAGAGATTTACTTCGCTCACAACGCTGCTAATTTTGAGAAGGCCAACTCGAGGAAAAGTTGTCCAACTTCCCGACATTCAGGCTGCGGTGTTTTGTCATATCCAGTTGTTTTTTTTTTTTTTGTTTTACAGGAAAGGTGTTCGAAGACTCGGACAAGATCTCCATATACAGGATGCTCGCCGACATTTAGAAACTTAGCCACGAGATCCGTGTTGCAGGCCACTGTGAGCGCACCTTGGAGGCCATGGCCAAGAAGCATGGTACCAATTCCATGCCTGCCGCCTCGTTCTTTGCTGCGCAGCTCCCAATACAGGAGGCGTCGTCGGAGACGGAAAAGTCGCGGTGCTGGATGACCCTGACGCGACTTGGATTAGTGGAGAGCTGTTGAATAAGATATAACTTATTATATATTGACTCGGGGAGCTAAGGGAAGGCCACAGCCCTCTGAGGAATTTGTGTCAAGTTCAAGCGAAGCAGATTGTTAATTGTGAAACGAGAGATAACCGTACCTACGTAGTGCGAGGGCTAAGGACCTTTAGTCAAGGATAGATACAGTGCGATAAATACAGTAATAATGATATATTAACACTGTATAAACTCGAAACCTCTAGTCAAAGTCCGAGAGCGCTCCAAGAGCCCGCCCGCGATTTGAATCAGTGTACGACTTACGAATGAAAAAAATGTTAGCGTTGTATCCAATCAGTACTCATCGTTAGTGCTTCTCCGCATTCTGGAACTAGAGATGCCTTAAAAAGACCTAGGTCAGAAAGCTGAGCTTTTTACGACACTTTGACAGAGTCCAGGAGACACCGTAAATCTCTCTACGGAGTCACCCATTGCATTCTTTCCATTGTCAAAAGACACAACCACGATCACGATGAACAAATTAAGCCAGCTGGTGCCTTGGGCCAAACCCGGTGAGAGCACTACCCCCGCGATGACTGCCTCTGAGAACTACGAGCGGTTGGGAGTGGCTCCTATCCCAGACCCTCCGAAGCAGCCGCCCATACAGCGGACACGTACTGGGTGCCGAACGTGTCGAAATAGGAGGGTGCGTCCTTACATCCACCATGCCGATTTTTAGGTGCCGTTCTCAAGCTCACGATCCTCCAGATTAAGTGTGATGAGCAGAAACCAACATGTAGCCAGTGCCGCAAAGCTGAACGTCCCTGTATTTGGCCAGCTCCAAACGACGAGCATCGCCAACAACGGCTACCACGCCGGCCCAATGCAACGGCCTGTACTTCATGCAAGCAGAAAAAACTCAAGTGCGTGGGAGAGCTGACAAGCGCCTGTCAGCGATGCCTCAATTTAGGTATTGACTGCCGGCGTGCAATAAGATCACCTGGTCGGCAAAACTCGGAGTCAGAGTTATCACCAGCTATTGTGTCAAGCACTTCAAGATTCGCGGCCGATAATGAAGTCGCACCGTCCTTGGGTCAGCTTCCCAATGGAAAAGAGCTCGAGGAACTTGTGGAGCTGTACTTTATGACAGTACATAGTACGATTTTGTTTCGCTGTCTATACCACAAGCATAATAAGTCAAAATTACTGACCGCACAGACTTCGGCTACTTCTCGTTTGTACACCAGCTGCGCTTCAATCGGTTGCTAGCCAAAGGCAAGGCACCTCGGGAGCTCACGCTAATAATGATAGCCAGCGCAATGCGGTGAGGATGGTGCTGCAGAAAGCTGGGATCATGTTGATACATAATTCTGACATAGCTAGGTTTGCCGCCAGCACGACGCCAGAAAACCTTGCCTTGGCCGATGCCTGGGTGGATGCAGCCCTAGAGGCCGTCCTTCCCCGACTTTACCAGGGATTTGGTGCTCTACAGCTGATGGTAGATATGCCGATATAATCTGCTTTGGGGAAAGTATTTATGGCTAATAAGATAGGTCCTCTTACTCGCTCAGCACTACGATCGCCATCGCGGCCGATTTTCATCATCTTGGCTGCTAACAGCCAACTGCTCGAGGTAAGAGACCTACATTTGAACCAGCAGCAGAAACAACAGAAGAAAACAAACAATGCAATGGATAAAAGAAGAGCGTAAACTGAATGATTAATTTACTAGAATGATGCAAATGATGTCGCTGCAGACGTTCGACAGGACGTACGCCGCTGGTCTGGCGCCTCAGCTACAGCTGTCACCCCTACTTACATGCGAGGCGCTGCGACGTATGGCCTGGTCAAATTTCTTCGCTGACACCATCTCTGACGGTGGTCGCTACGGCTTTCATCTCGTCGATGTCTATACATACCGGCTGCAACTACCCTGTGATCAGGCGAGCTTCCTTAGTAATGAATCAGTCGTAACTGAGCCCTTGTTTGTTGAACTTGATAACGCAACAGCTGAAACAAGCAGCGGTCACGGAGGAGTCTGTAGTTTAAATATGACCATTTCACCAGGGACCGCATCACTTGATATGGCGGCATTCCTACTGCGCACAGCGGCTGTGCGTCGCCGCGCTCTGCACTTTGCCTTCCGGGCGTCACATCGAGAGAAAACAGCCGAACAACTTATTGTTGAAATGGCGCAAGTTGAGGCTGATGTTGAGCAGGTTATCGTTGCTCTCCCAAAGCGCTTCGCATTCAACACGGATAATATGTTTGTAAACCGCGACCGTTTGAATATGTTTCTACTGCTTCATATCCTGCGCCAGAATCTATATGTCGTTCTTGGCCGCGCTGCCTTACTAGTCTACGAGCGCTGCCAGGACTCAGATCTACGCACGCCGTCTGTGCGACGCAACCGCATTGCGCGAGCACTGCCTATCGCTGGCTTAATGGCTGAGGGTCTCAAAGCCGGCATCTGTTTTGATCCTGAATTCGGTGTGCATGCATATGTGGCCTTAGAGAGTAAGTGCCAAATTTGCGTCTAAGCATACTCTTCTCCTTTGTAGCTCACATACTAGTCCTCCTTTTCGAGCCACGCCGACTGGCTAAGATTGATCACATGGTTGATCCCCGGGCGCCTCGTTTGATGGAAGCACTCCCATATCTCCTGCGCGTCGTCCGCGAAATCGGACAACGTTCCGAGTTCATCAGACAGCTTGTAAGTTTGGATTAATCCACTATAGTTAAGATGGGATTTCCCACTCAGTCGCTAACAATTTAGCACATCGAGGCTGTCCATCGTCTTTTACGATGCGAGTGCACACATCTTTTGACGCCTCCGGATTTTGAGGCATTTCATAGGTAAAGTTTTTTCTCTTCCGCACCCTTTGTATTTCGTCTCTACTAATCGTATAGTCAATATGCACTTGTCGGCCAGGAAACCGCCGAATATGATTTCCGTGACTTCCGTTGGGCTAAGCTCGAACGACTGCGACGCGGCGGAAGCTCAGCCGCTAGCACGCACCTAAATATTACTTGCGATGAAGTTTTGCTTGAGTATAAGATAGACGGCGAGGATGATGACTCCGTGCCAGCATCACCTCGACTAGATGCTTTAGATATTTCAAGGGAGATTAGCGCCGCTACTACATCGTCATTGACTACGGCTGCAACAGCGCCAGGCCTTTCGAGTGAAATAGGCCTCCTCGAAGCAGGTGCTGTTGAGAATACAGATCACAGACATCAAGCACCTCTGCCACCAGCACCGCCAGCACCAGCGACAATACCACAGCCATGGTGGCTGACAACACCCACCAACAATAATTACGAGTTTTCGGTGGATTGGTCGTGGTTCCTGTATGAGTCTGGCCACCCGAGTCATCAGACTGGCGATCCAACTGTGTTCTGGAACCAATTGTACCAGACGTGAATTAAATCCGCACAATGAAATCGGAATGTTTCCATACATCTGTGTATGCCGTCATATAATGCATATACGTGGGAGTGACTATTCAACTGCTAGAGAAGGTTTCAAGAGTAGGATAACAGAGTATATATATTTATATATATATATATGAAGGCGCAGTGATGGCATCGAGCATAGGGGCGTGAGCCCGCGCCTTACCGAGATAATAACGGCTCACCGATGATGGATGTACAACAACTGCTCGTTTGGTATAGCATTGCCTATTGCCAACTTAGTTTTGACATTCCATGCTGCGTTTATGGACCAGAAACTGGGCCCATCATAATTTCGACTTGGACATTTTGACATCATACTCCACACCCATTGGTTGCCGTGGTCTTGGACGATTTTGAACATTAGAATTTCAAGTCATTAATAATCGTAGACCCAAAAAATAGTGTGCCCAAAACACAGAAATAAGAAATAGCCAGCTTGGCGGTAGTAGTCGCGACATTGGAAATGCTATACTTCCAAAAGAAAAATCGCTGTGCTGTATTTTCGGATTTCTGCCACGGACTCTCTCCAGACCGGCATTGCGGATATTGCTCTCCAGGCTTTATTGCTAAGTCGGAGCATTCCTTTCGACCAGCCCCTCTTTTGCGAACACACTTTGTTGAAGAATCTCATTATTAAAGATACGATAATTATATTAATTTTTTTTTTAAAAAAAGTTTTATTCACGGTGGTCAAACCAATGCCGATTTACATTAAGTACATGTAGTCAAAAGTGCTAGAAAAGAGGGGTGTTCGAAAAAGTGGATGCTCCTATTTAATTGCTGGTGCCAAAAATTTGCTGATCGCAGAAAAGAAACGTTTATTCCGGGCGAGCAACCAAACCTTCCGAGCGAGACAGCTTATCCTTGGCTGTTTGTTATTAACGCTCGGCGGTCACCCATCCTCTCGCTCCGAATGGTCTCAAAGAGGTGCGCTACAGCTCCGAACGAGCAATACCGTGGTATTCAATGTAAACTTGCAATAACACAAGACGCTAACATACACAAATACATTACCGCCAAGCTATTGCGGCAGATGTTGAGAGCCACCATCTGAAATGAGCTTGCTATTTAGTCCGGAGAACCTTAAGCTCATGCTAGGTGACGCGCCATTTAGGATGGGGCGATATTGGCGGGCAGAATGGGATCCGTCAAGCTTTGAGACAGAGCAAACAATATAGCTCTTCTTGGCCAAAAGCGATCGGTAGAACTGCAGGGCTTCTCTTGCTTACATTTTGACACTTTCACTCAGAAATGTAAGTTAAGATTCCAGAATCTATTCTATAGCTTCACTACGGCTGCTCTACGGAATCCATCGTGGTCCTTTTGTCTTTCTTCGAACCGAATTATCTGCAGTTGCCAGCATCCAGCTGCCAAATTATGAGGGAGAGGTTCGAAGTTGCTACTGTGAAGGCGAATAGTCTTTAGGATATTGGCGGTCGCTTAGGGCACCGGAGACTGCCCACCTTTCGCACCCATCCAAGCCCTCTGCAAACCTATCTCATCCTGCCATAGCTCGGGAGCGTCTTCTTGACCAAGACCCGGCGCCAGCGCGGACTCTCCCCATATGATGCCACACTCAACAACGTACTCATCCCAGCAGTCCAGTAGCTCCTTCAATCTACCGGGTTCTTGGACTGCTAGATCACGCGTCTCACCAGGGTCTGATATGACGTTGTAGAGCTCCCAGCCATTGTCTCCCTCGCCGACTCCGCCATGTTTACGAGAGATGTGCACAATTTTCCATTCCCCCTTACGCATAGCAGCCCGTGCGAACAGCTCCCAACCTATCGGCTCTGATGACGCATGGATGGCCCAGATCGCATCTAAATCCTCTTCAACCCTCTCGTTGCGCCCAAAATAAGGTACCAATGACTTGCCACGTATAGCATGTACGTCGCGACCGTGGAATGTTGTCATACGACGCCTGACAGTTATATTTCCGTTTGATGACTTTGTCACGACGTCCTTCTCCGTCGTTGGCGGCAGTGTAATGCTAGCCAGCTCGAGGAATGTCGGCATGAAATCCATAACTGTGGAAAATGAACGATTTAATGAGCCAGGTACAAAAGCCGGTGCAGTGAAAGCCCCTGTCGGGGGCTTGATGATGCACGGTACAAGGATACCGCCCTCACTTGGATACATCTTAAATAAACGCGACGGCGCCGTTGACGCCTGTGCCCAGAGAGGACCAAGCCTCACCTGTTAGCAGTAATGCACAATGACGGCATAAAATATTCGGCGGCAGAAACTTGATATACCTACCAAGTAAAGGAGTTCCATGCCCCAATATTCTCATATGAATTATCATAGTAGGTATGGATCGCACGGAGAATGTTCCCGCCCATTAGAGCTGTTTTGTTAGACGACAAAAGAAGAGCAGTGTTGATATTGGGGAGAACATACGATTAGCTTCATAGCTAGATGGATATTCAAGACAATTGTCAGTGTTTTAGTCACGAAATGCCTACGAATTCTATGCGGGAGACACTCACGCAGCTCCCTCGGCACCGTTGTCGCTCATAAACACGATAAATGTGTTTTCGTACTCGCCTGTTGCCTTGAGGTAGTCCAGAACCTTACCAACATTGGTGTCCAGTGTGTCCACCATGCCAGCATAAATTTCCATAGCTCTGCTTGACAGCCTGCGCTCGTCCGCTGTCAACTTGTCCCATCCAGAACCTCCGACAGCGGCCGTTTCTACTGGGTGCGGCACTACACTGGAGCTGATTATGCCCAACTCCTTGAGCTTGCGCAGTCGTCGCTCCCGAAGCGCGTATGGGCCATCGTCATACACGCCCTTATATCTGTAGACTGCTTAGCGCCAGTGTCATGGCTAGGGAGTTGGCTAGCCACTTACTTGTCGCGCGCCGCCTTGGGACACTGCAGTGGCCAGTGTGGCGCCGTGAATGGCAGGAAGGCGAAGAACGGCTTCTGCTTCTCCTCAGTAGTACGCTCGTTGAGGTACTCGATGAGCCGCTTGGTGTAAGCGTCAGTCGAGTAAAATCCGTTGGGGTCCTCCGTCTTGTTTGGGGTGCTTGTGAAGCCTAAGCAAATATACATGAGGTAGAACGACGGGAAGGCGATGCAGACTCACATATCCACTTTTTTGCCCATCTCAGCGTGCACTGGTCGCCCGCCTAACGGGAAGCGTTCTTGTACAGGCTCCCAGGCATAATGGTTACAACAGCCAGGCAACATCGCAAATGCTTTCTGAAAGCCTCGCTCCCATGGACCTTGGGAAGCTCGAAGACCGAGATGCCACTGCCAAGTCAGCCAGCTGCAGTCTCATTGCTGAAGGTATTGATCTGAAAGTCCGCCTTTTTGCATTTGTCTTTCTCTTACCTTGCCCGACATTATCGTGTGGTATCCGTTAACAGACAGAACCTCCGGCAACACCGCTACGTCGCGGTTAAGGTATCCTTCATAACCTGCCTTCCCATTCCAGCGCTTAGCACCCTTCTCACTGGCTTTGTGCTCTATCAATGTACCAAGACCGCCCAAGTGCGCGTCGGTACCAGTCAGCAACATGGCTCGTGTAGGCGAGCAAGCTGCTGCCGTATGGTGGTTGATTAACCGCAAGCCATCAGCGGCGAGCCGATCAACGTTTGGCGTTTCGATTTCTGCACCATAGCAACCAATATCAGAAAATCCCTGAGCGTGAGCGTTAGATTTGACGAAGAGATTGCAGACGGGAGAAGAATCGGACACAAAGCCGGAGGAGCACTGCTCGTAGGGCAATAAAGGTTCTGCTCACCAAGTCATCAGCAAGGATGAAGAGAAAGTTAGGTCGTTTCGCCATGTTATTATTATTAGGCGGTTCTTTCAATTGAAAGGTAATACTTTCATGGAGTCAGGCCAAATATGAGTTACTATTACATTTCTTATGAGAGACACTAATCCGGGAATCCTGCTGAGAAATAGTAGACTCGCTCGGATGAGGATCCACTCTCATTCCAGTCTTGCTTCCGAGCGAGCATAACTCCCCCGGAATTGCAATACACACGCCGTTTCTCTTACTGGCGAGTTTGTTCTTCTCCCCCCATGGGGTAAATATTACTCACCTCTGACTATCAATCCCTACAAGCTATAACTTTCAGAAAACCCCTAGTGCCTAGTTGCTCGTTTGGCAGTTTAAGACACGTGCAGTACGGCACCTGTATAGCCTTGGATATATAGAGGTCAGGAGACTTGTCTCTGCATTCTATACCCTACATCTTGCTTATTGCCTCTTATTTCGAGCTCCTTTGTTGACATGATTCATTTCTTTGTTACCCATCAATTTTAGCTATTAACTCTTGCATTGCTTCTGTTAACTTTCTCACCGTCCCATTGCGAGCTTGTATTGCTCGACATTGTTGCCCATCATGGCAGTGTCTACGTCCGCGTGGTCCAAGATGACACCAATGCTCATCTTCTCCTGTTTCTGCCTACTAACAGGTGATATGCTTTTTGGCTTTGACACCGCCAGCTTTGGTGGTATCCTCGCAAACCAAGGCTTCATCAATCAGTTCGCTACATACCACCCCTCGACGAACAATTACTCGTTTACATCAATCCACACGTCCCTCCTGTCCTCGTTGCCTTTCGTTGGGAAGTTTATCGGTTGTCTGATTGCCGGCCCGGCCATTGAACGTGTCGGCCACCGTCCCGTTTTCGTTGGTCTTGCTGTCGTTTCTATCATCGGCGTGATTAGTACGCTTTCTCTTGGAGTTCAGTTCCCTCCGACGGCACCATTTCTATATTGACAAAGCGCTAGTTGAAATAACCGCATCCAACAGCGGCGTCGGAACAGGTCGCTATGCGCAGTTCCTTATTGGCCGTATTATCGTGTACATCTCCATCGGCCTCACCGAGGTTACTGTCACGTGGGTTCTCTTCCCTCATATCGCATTTTTTTCTGTTGTAATTGTTTAAAATTTGCTCACTAAAACTTCCTAGTACCTACCAGTCTGAGATCGTACCCGCGCCCTTGCGTGGTTTCGTTGTTGTTTCTTTGCAGCTATTCCTTAACGCTGGATCCATTGTCGCCACTGGCGTTAACAGGGCATGCTCCAAGTATACGACGCCGGTTGGTTGGCGGACCGTCACCGGCATTCAGTTCATCTTCCCTGTTTGTATGCAAACATATACCTTCCTTACTTTTTATGTCGATGACTCCGCATTAACCGGGGCTGATTGCGTACTTCCTTGCTATTTCCTTAGTAATTGCTCTATTTACCATTTTCATACCCGACTCGCCCCGCTGGCTACTATCGAAGGATCGGGAGCAAGATGCCATCGCAGCATTACGGAGACTGCGGCCGAAGCAAGACGTCGATTCGGACAACTGCGAAGAAGAGGTCCATGCCATCAAGGAGGCACTTGCGGAACAGGTGCATAAAGCCCCTTGGATCAACCTCGTGCGTGGAAACAACCTGCGACGCACCACAATGGTTATGGTCAGCTACTTTTTCCAGCAGGCAACGGGCCAGGCCTTCGTTTCGACGTACCAGACAACATTCTTAAAGCAGAATGGCTTTGCATCTCAAGCATTTACATACCCCATAATTACTAGCTGCCTGGGCTTCATTGCCGTCATACCGGGCATGATCATGGTTGACAGCTTGGGGTGAGTCGTCTATTTGTTGCCCGTGTCCAGATATATAGATTGAGTTTTCTCTTTCTCGAGCATTCATTTGCCTCGTCCAATCACACCCAATGCTAATCGGTGGTTCTCTTACTAGTCGTCGCACAGCTCTTCTTGTCAGCTATGCCTTCCAGGCTCTGTGGATGTTTCTCTTGGCTGGCGTTGGGGAGAAATCCAATAAGAGCTCTACGGAAAACGACTTTCTTGTGGCTGCATTTATGCTTTATAACTTCTCTTACAATTTAGCAGCAGCTTCCGTGCCGTACGTAGTTGGTAGCGAAATCCCCAACTCCGCTCTACGCGAGAAAACGCAGGCTGCCGGTACGTCTTGGAACGTGGTCTGGGCCTTTGTTACGAATTTTGTCATTCCCTATATAATCAACAACATCCACTTTCAGATCGGCTGGATCTTCGGCTCTATATCCTGTTTAGCCGTTGCATTTACTTTCTTGTACCTACCGGAGACCAAGAACTTGGCTCTAGAAGAGATTGACGCTGTATTCGAAGTTCCTTACAATCCTTTCCGCAAATCCCAGAGGCACTACAATGCTGCCGCCATGCATGTGGGCCAACTTGAGGGAGAGGCGGCCCACGATCAAGATGAAAGTCGGGTTACCAATGACTCCGGTAAACCCGAAGTTATGGAAATATAAATATTAGTGTTACGAGACAACTACTCAGGACAGGACAGCCAGGGAAGCAGCAGAATAGTCGCAGAAGCACGTGAATGACGAGCGCATGGATCACGAGCAATGACAGCGAGTCTCCATCCATACCGTCATAAAAGGCGTCCGAACCCCGTTGGCACTTAATCTAAATTCCTGATCCCTAAGGTTTAGTCTTGTATTCTTACCTATAGATAGCCTCTGTTAAATTCTACCTCTATTAGCTGGGTTTTCTCATTTAATTTATCTTACTTTCTAAGAATTCTGAAGCTGAACACCATTCGTAAATGTGTTATAAACCACGAATCTTGTCATTCTGCCCCCTGCTCGCCTGTGGGTGCCAAGCACAGGCGCTGCACACCTCTGGCACTGGCGCTAAGCACCTCTGCATAGGAAGGAGTCTGCTTGCGCCACATGAGCATCTGTATACCATAAGGGGCAGGAGGAAGGGGTTTCGAATTTAGTCCAAGCAACTGCTGTAGGGTTAACGGTTTGACGGTATCATTGTATTTGACTCCTTACGTTTATGCTCCTGGAATTTTCTATAAATCTGGCGTCTCCTTTGAGATTCTTTTTTGAAATGCTAGGTTTTTATGTCGTTTATAATTTTAGAAGTTCTTGGTTTTATTTATATTTTTAATAGTTTACCTTCGACACTATGGGTGTAAGGGGTCTGCTGGTAAGGAGCACAAAAGAGCCCTGAGGCAATGGTATAGGCCTGATTGAACGAAAGACTAAAGACACAGAAGAAAGAAGACTCTCCTTCGACTCCCAGGAGCTTCGCTCCTGGTTCAAATAAGGAGCATCAGGGGCAAGTGGGCCGGTGGGCCGGTAGGTCGACCGGGCGACCGACTTCTCTCTCCCCCGGTGTCCCCGCTGGATCCCATCGGCCTGCTCTCTGGCCCTGGGCTCGCCCTGGGCCGTCCTTAGGGCCCTGGCCCATTACACCTTCTTCCTTTTCATTATCAATGAAACCATAGAAGATTGGTATACTTTGATTAGTATTGCTCACAATTGTGCCAGTAAACAATGGCATCTTGAACTTATTTGTCTTATATGTACAATCAACAGAAAGCACCTAGTAGAATCGTCTCTAGATTTTTATTTGTCATGGGAAAGCAAAAAATAATCCAGTAATTGGACCAGATTTATCGTGATTTTTATATTTGACCACATGAAATATATTTTTTTCACGTAACTGTTGAATTACATACTACATAGACGAATAACCTTGTAAAACATCTTTTCGTATTTTTTCTTGAAAGTTGGTGATATTCTTGATAATAAAAATAACATTCGGAAATTGTTTTCGAAGTATAATAACAATATCCCGTAGTTGAATAGTTGGATTTTCTGACATTGCCTCAATCAATAGCTTCATTTCATCAATAAAACCACGAAATGTTGTTAGTACAGTAAAATTGGTGATAGGTTCATAATTTGTATGAAAGTTGTTATTAGATATCGTGAGACGCCAAAGACGATCATCTCTTGCTAAAGTGGTGACAGTAGCAGACCATTCGCAATTTACTTTTTGTGTAGATGTATGTCGATTTTGTTGAACAGACGGCCTGATTTTGCCTTTTGCGTAAATATAAATGATCCGTGTTGGTATACCATTGACTCTGTCATTAGATCGAGATTTTGAAATTACGAAACTATTGTTTTAGCCCACAACTTCAAATCAGACTCAATCTCTTCTAAAGTATCGTATAAAGGTCCAACAATAAGACGATGATTGACGGGCGGTCGGTGAAAATCAACAGTAGAGAGAGCAGGAGGGCTGGCGACAAGAGGGCTGACGACAAGAGGACTGACGACAGAGAGGACAGAAGAGTTGGCGGTAGGGAGGGCAGAAGAGCTGCCAGAAGATAGATCTAATTCATTCGACATTTTGGCTTTTTAGCTGTTAGCAACTACTTAAAACAATACACTAATAACATCGAATTAACACCAAAAACCACTCAATTTACCTGTTTCTAGTGCAGACGCTCTATCGTTAGTGGTATATTATAGCAAAGAATAAGTGTAGTTGTCTATTAGACTTTAGTTGCGGTCAGTTTTTTGTTTTTTTTTTCAGATTTTTTTTAATCAAATAGTCCCACTAAAATGTGTTGTCTGATTGGCTGAATTGAACTAGTATTCATTGTGTGATTGGTCTAAAAATATGATGCCTAAGGCATTCAAAAATTCATGTGCAAATAGGAAAACGTACGTGTGCAAATAGGAATACTCATATTATTTACAACCACTTTCGTATTTTTCTCTACTATACAAGATGAGGCAACTAAGTTGTGCCGTAAAATAGATGGCCACGGCTAAACTGTGCCGTAAGATAATTTCCATTAACATGCCCTTGCAGCACGGCATATGCTTTGTATAACACTCGAACTTACAAAAACAACAAGCCTGGTTCAAATCTCTCATGGATATAAAGCGAGAAGAGACGTACTCTTCGACCTTTTTCTTTTTTATTACAAACGTCACAGTTCGATTGTTTATTTACAACAGTCTGTCTCTTAAATTTTCTTCGTCCTTGATTCTCTCGATTGGACTACATCTGCTCTTGAGGTATGTTTAAGGCGTTTCTCTAAACACACTCCTTCTCGCCGAATATGACCCTGCGCCACCAGCCACTAAGAACTTAACATGTTCTAATAAAGTTATAAATTTAGTTCTTTATCATTACGTACACTTTGAATAGTTCGTTTTGTTACTACAATGTCTGTAAACCCGTTCCGTCCACTCAAAGGTTCGTCAACATACCAAGAGAAGTATCGGGACAACAGCTACGTGCCGACGTTCGTTGAAACGCGGCTCGGCTCCCAGATTGTGACGTCGGACACTCCGTACGTAACAACGGCGGGCCGACGCGAGTTATACTTTATCGATACCCGGCTTGATCCCGAGACTGCCATGCACATAAAGGAACAAATCGAGGCGGCATGTGTGCCAAAGCCAGGCGAGTACACTTTTATCGACGACATTACGGCCACGGCGGAAAGGAGAAACAGTGTGACCGATGAAACAATCTTTGTATTCGATCCCGCCTATGCTACAGTGTTCTTTGCGAGCACGATGAACAGGTGGAACCCGGAGCTTAAGCTTCCTGAACCTAAGCCCGCCGGTGATCGGTTGGTGAACTACGACCACTGTGAGACTTGCAGGCTCGCTAGGATCGAGAACGATTGTCGAATACCAGTCGTCGGTGAAGACGGTCAGTGCCACCGAGTGCCCTGCTCCAATGCAGCCGACACGCCAGAGGAAGACGGAGAGACGGACGCGGCTACTGTCAACGAATGAACACTTTGCATTGGGGTTGGGAAAATCGCGGTAGCTGGCCACTTTTATGTGCTGGCCACTGCTGTGTCCTAGGACATAGCGGTGGCTAGTACAAAAAAGTGACTAACACAAAAAAATACTAGCCACTTTTATGTGTTAGCCATTTCTATATACTAGCCACTTTTATACCAGCCATTTTTATATACCAACCACTATTGTACTATCCAGTCTTACGTACCAACCATGCTGTTTATTTATTAATTCATAGACTGTCCCAGCCGCCTTAACGGCAGCTATGCAGCGTTCTACAACTAACAATACAGGTTCCCATTTCTAGGTCTCGGAGAGTACTCCCACAAGAACTACTCTGTCTGTGAAACCAAGTCATTAAAGGATCGGAGGAATATTTACGTAAGCAGGAAGCAACCCCATTCCTAAAATAAGGTTACTAAATGATGTAGGAATGATGCTCACTAGGAACTTCATTTATAGAATGATGTTTATAAATGATGTTCGAATGATGTTCGAACCTCTGTATAACACCACGTTCCCTACCTAGATAGATACATAGTTTGGGCTAACGATCAGTCGTTACCGCTAGTACGCCCCTACACACGCTACTATACATGTGCTCAAATGTAGACACAGCGATACGCACGCTCTATTCTTTAGAACATAAACCTACTAAGCCTGATCAACTTAGCAAGGATACTTCTACCTGGAAGTCATCTTGTAACACAAAGGAGGCGAAAATCAAACTGATCGGCCTGCACGTTGCCTTTGCCGCGAGACCATCACAACATAGGCTAAAATAGTTCCGCTGAACGAATTCCTAGGATTTGATTATACCTGTGCCAAAAGGTTTCCGCTGAAAAAAATCCTAGAATGGGAGCAACTGAAAAATTTTTTACCTCCTCGTAGGCTGCAGTAGTTCTGTTGAATAAATTCTCAGGAATTATTTATACCTAGGATTTACTCGTGCCGTGCCCCACTCAAGTCGCCATCTCTTCGCGAGCACCACCTAAGTATAGGTTATTTGTCAAGGACCAGCGGGCCTGCCCTGTCGGAAGCACCCCTGGGGCTCCCGTACGGCGCTCTGTAAGGGGCGTACGGCGTACGGGGTCGTAGAGGCTAATTGGCTTAGTTATGGCGCACCCCGTGGGTTCCCCTCGGGGCCCCCCGGGGGCCCCGAGGGGAACCCGGTGGCGCTATGAATGCCCTTATCCGCTTGACCAGGTGTAACGGAACCCCTCCCCGGCACCGCTTACTAGTTGTCACATATACTAGCCATCTCCCACTCCCCCTCTTAATGAAAAGACAAGAATCCATTTGTGTCTTACCTCTTATGTACTTTTGTTATCCTGTGATATTTGTTACAGTGCTATCCTCTACCTAGCTAAGGTACTACGTTACCAATACTTGTAATCACCCTGACAGAAAAGTATGTGTTAAAAAGGACGGAGCGGCCGCTCATACAAGCGACACTGTAATTGGTACTTATATACTTTAACAGTATTCTATATCCAATATTCCTGTATTCTATACTAGTTGGTTTTCTCTCCCAGCAAAAACCCTCGTCGTTCTGGTATAAGGTCTGGCCGTGGTGCATGCAGTCTTGGACCGAGGGCATCTACAGCTTCCGCTAATATAGTCCTAAAGGTAGCTCGACTATTATGTATATCCACCAAGAATCGGGTGAATGCTGGATGGCAGAGTTGATGAGGATCCCCCAATTTTGCCAGATACATTAACTCCCCGAGCCAGGCCAGCCTCGAATAAGAACCGTGTGCAGAACTCAATGCGAGGAGAATCAGCGCCTCGACATACCGTTGCCACGTCGGTACGCGGACGTTAGAGAAAGAATCCAGAAAGCGGCCCCATCCCTCCAGCTCCGACCCGACGCGCAGACTAGCATCGTTGGCAAATATAATGTTTTTGTTCGGGCCATCGACAAAGTCGACCCCCTGCCCGATGCCGGGCAGTTCCCATAAAACATCTTCCACGGTAAAGAGCTGTAGGGTATCCCCATCGTCTCCTAAAAAAAGGATATTCTTAGGAAAGTCTAGGTGGAAATGCACAGGTGGGTTAGCAAACGACTCTTGCCATTGGCTTTTTCGTTTGATATTTAAAGTGTAGAGTTTGGATCGACATCGTGGGAGGCCAGTTCCTTCCAGGGTATAAACAGCTGTTTCAAGTTGGTTGTTGGATACTGCGAAACCGAGTTCCTTAAAAGAGACTGTCAGCTATGTTAAGATCTCCTATATAGGGGGGCGCGAAGAAAAAGATCAGATCATACCAGGAGAACAACAGGTACAGTATACACAGCCATGAGATGTGAGTCCCATAGTATATTCTCTACGCCAGATTTATTTAATATCGTCGCAACATTTGCGCAAAGTGGCATGTCAAATCCATGTTGAACGAATGGCATCTCGCGTGACCACACACCCGTAGAGATTGAGGGCTTCTTTTGCTTTGTTCCTTGCCAACGAACTTGTTGGTTGGAAGTCACCTTGATAAGTCAGCATGAGAATATATATAAAAATAAAAATCTAAATAAAAAAAAAAAAAAAACAAATGTAGATTATAGAACCGAGACACAGATCGACCTACTCAGATGGTGGAGACTGCATAGTGGCATCGGAATAAATCGTCTTTTCGTTGCCGCAGCCCTCTGCATGGGCAAAACAGTCTGCGAAGCATATTTATAAAACGATATTTGCGGCAGTGTGTGACGTGTGATATTCAAACTTAATCGCTCGTAATATAGGTGTGTTGATGCGCTGCCAGGGAAACCGGTGATAGACAAAAGTGTTGATGAAGAGGTCTAGTCTGAATCTAGAGATTATTTTAGGCCTAGACTTCGACTATATGAAAATGTCGGATAGAGTGTTGGCATCTCCTGGGGGGCTGTGTGTTGCCAGTTTGATCAGCTGCTGCCTCTAAAAAATGTTTTTCGCATTTGTTAGGTCTCTGGGCAGATTGACTTACCTAACACAGACGGAATCTCCCCGCAAAACGGGAGCATGAACACTAGCTGCGTTCCACTTTATAAACTGTATCATAGAAGTGTTAGAATATGAGCCATCCGGTGCAATATAAATTTATTTGAGTGTCGAAATAATGCATGCCAGTGACAATACAGGCCTACGTCGATATGCTATTCAGCATAGTATTCAAAAACTTCCAATATAATCTCGATATCCTCTACTTCTCTGAAACTATGTCGTCGCTAAGATTGGTTTCTTATGAACTGTTTTCATGGACCCGAGCCTGGGAATAGTTCTTCTCCTTATTCAAGAAAGATGAATTGCCTGCAAGCAGAAGACAATGGTAGAGAAGATAATAGCCACAATCGCCCCCAAGTCATAATTCATTACTTCCAAGATTCTTTTCCCGTCAATATCAAAAACAAAAAATAAAATAAAATAAAATAAATATCGCTATTCTTACACAGTACAAATTGCTTCACTCTGTGTTGGTTATGCAATCTGTCTATCGCGACACACGACACCAGTTACAACCGTGAAATAGAATACTTTGATCTTCAGCTATCTATGCGTTACATAACCCTAAAACGTCGTTTGGAATAATGAAGTCTTTCATTAAATCGTCCCGTGTTTGGAATTGCATTAATAGCCCAGCAGAAAGGTGCCAGGCAATATGACAATGGAACGCCCATACTCCAGGATTATCAGCGCGAATGCGTATCAGAGTCCAACCATAGGAGTCAACCATCACTGTATCTCTACGCATGGGATTACTAGTGCTTATTGATTCGTAGTATCCAGTGCCATATGGAAAGTATTGATCTTGGGAACTGGCCATGACCCAGAAGTCGTACCCATGCAAGTGGAAGGGATGCGACCCATCATCAAAGTTTTGAATGAGCAAGTCTATGACTTTGTATGTTGGAACATTAATTATAAATTGACTTGGGACACCATAATTTGGAGCAACACCAGATTTGCTGTATGATGTATTTCCCGTTCGTAAGTTGGCCACAACATGATTAAGGGTTGGTTGAAATGGAGCTGGTACCCAGGATGTGCCATTTATATAGGCACGATCCAGAGCATATGATCCAATCTGGAAAGCAAATTGGATCACATAAAACTCGTCGGCTGGAAGCGCATTCTCGGGAACTGTTGGTACAAGGAGAGTTGCATTTAGATCCTCGCAAAGAGGGTCCTCGACGTTTGGCCAGCCAACCGAGTCATTACCAGGCAAAGTTGTGTCATTTCTATAGCTGAGGATCGCCAGAATGGTTGTATCCAAGACGGGGTTGCTATAAGCGAAACAATCAGTGTTCATCTCGGCCCGTATCCAGTAGTTAGCTGCAGTTTGATTGGCATTGATGATGAACGAGTATCTTTGCGCTGTGGCAATCTTTAGCGAAGTTATGTTCAAAGGCTCCACCATGGTCGAGTCGCCTTCAATTACGCTCATAGTGTGATTGTCAATAGTGAATTGAAATGTTGCAAATGCGCCAGAATTAATCAGGCGAAAACGAGTTTTCTGGTTTTGCTGCACGGGAATTATAGCGTTTGTTGAGTTATCGTAACAGGTATAACCGCTATCTATGGTATATGATGAGCAATTAAAGCTGTGACGTTAGCTTCACTAGATGATTGAGAGCAAAATTTTAACTTTGAAAAGATAGCAAGAAAGAAACGAGGCGTCTCGCCAGTTACGGCTTGACGAAAGACAAATAAGCTGTCCAATGTACTTACTAATTTGTTCCCTGAATTAGGCCGTTATCAGGCACTGGCTCGTTGTTTTCGTTGTCTGGAGCTAGATACGATGCCGCAAGCGGAGAGCTCATGTTGTGATAATAATCTTGAAGAATTATAATCTCATCTCGTGTGTACTCATAACGTCTCTGGTAATCGAGCTCTTCAGGAGCATGCACTATCAGAGCACCAAATAAACCATCTATGCGCTGAGTATCCACATGAGAATGATACCAAAATGTGCCAAACTGGTTCTGCACCGTGAAATTGTAGAGAAAGCTTTTTCCAGGAGGTATTGGGCACTGCGTGATGCCGCCAGTGCCATCCATCCATATGCTGCCGTTCTGATAAAGACCATGCCAGTGCAGTGTGGTAGCATTACTCATATTATTGGTAACGTTCACTAAGAGCTGATCACCACGATTTAATCGGATTAATGGCCCCGGATACTTCCCATTAATGACCAAGACTTGGCGGAGAACACCTAAACGTAGCATATCAATATCCCAAAGCATAAATCTAATGGGAACAGGGTTTTGAGAGCTGACCATCTGGAAATGCATCGATCTCAGAAAGAGTGAAGTTATAGGTACGGGTGGTAGGTGTAGCAGTGTAGTTCCAGCTCTCCATATCGAGAACATATTCTGATGCGGGAAGTCTCCAAGATTCCTCCTCGCGGTTAGGGCTGGCCGTCGAGGAAGGAAGCGGTACTGAACTAGCCGAAGACGAATGCGCATGGTGATGTTCCAAGCCTAATCCAAGCCCCAGTCCAAGCCCGAGCCCAAGGACGATAAGAATAGGCGTTATTATGTAGCCGATTGCGAGACAAAAATGCCGTTTAACCCATGAGACTTGCTCCTGCGCTTTGGCTGGAGCACTACCATCTCCGGAAGCCATCTTCCTGTCCACTTATCTGACGAAGAGAAGGCACCAGTCCAGAAAAATCAGTGTTGAAGTGAATCAAAATTCATTTAGCAGCTAGGTGAAAACAAGATGATTTCTGTTAAATCTGACCGTGGTCAACGCAGCTACATATCTCGTTGAAACAAGCTTTCTTGGCGTGGAGAAACTCTTGGCGGTCGCTCCTAAGCCCCTTTCAAAGTCGCGTGAGAATTCTATGAAGCGCCGTCTTCCGGGCACTAAAAAAGCTTAGCTACACTGGAACGGTGCCGAGAATCCGGTTGGTCCGAGTTTAGAGCTCTTGCCTTCCATTGAATACCGCACGTGCCAGGATCGTGTGTTGAATTGCCAGGGACGGCTAGAGACTAGTGTGAAATAGGCAACTTTTCGCTTAAAATTTATTGATGTGGTCCTCTGCAACACTAAATGACTAGCTGTTTCTGGTACCGAGTTATAACATGGCAAGATTCTCGGTGCGTTAGAAACCGATGAGGGATATCAGTTGTGATCGACAACATAGGAAAGAGCCATGTGCTGATTCCCTGCGGCACAGGTCAAAAAGGCGTTGGTCACGCATTTTTTACAAATTGGCTGCTCTTAATTGGCTCAGACAATTGTGCCTAATAATGGACGCTCGAGAGTATATAAAAGCTGCCGTTCCATCCTCACCTTACAACACGCGTATGAACGTAGGTTGAACAGGTATCCTGTCTACTTTTTAACTATATCTACCTGAAAGCATCATGATTTCTTCTTCGTACGCGATCTTGTTGGCTTTGGGAGTTGCCTCAGCACAGGTGGCCACCGTGACAGAGCCAACGGTACCTGAGATTGAGGCTGCTGCTGCAACAACCCTTCCCAACTCACCAACATCCAATGTCGAGGGACTCGCCTTCCAGCGTTTCTACCAGATTTGGTTGGAGAATGTGGTGAGTATCTGGCCATGCACTCCATTTGTATTCATCTAAGACAAAACCATATGCTCACAAGACCTAGGATTACAGTGCTGGCGCTGGCGACCCGAATCAGGAGTGGCTTGCTAGCCAGGGCATCAAGCTGACCAACTATTACGGAGCCGGTCACACATCAGAGCCTAACTACTGTGCTGCTGCTTCTGGTGATCTTTACGGCATGGACAACGATGACTTTCATCAAATTCCCACGAATGTTTCAACTATAGCCGATCTCCTGGATACCAAAGGCATCTCCTGGGCTGAATACCAGGAAGGACTACCATATCCAGGCTTTCAAGGCTTCAATTATTCCAACCAAAAGACTTACGCTAATGATTATGTCCGCAAACACAATCCCTTGATCCTGTTTAACAGCATCACTGAGAATGCAACCCGCGCCAACCAGATCAAGAATTTTACAGACTTCTACAACGACCTCAACGCCAAACAGCTCCCCCAGTGGGCTTTCATAACCCCAAATATGACAAATGATGGACATGACACAAATGTCACGTTTGCTTCTACGTGGCTACGTGGCTTTGTATCGGATCTTATGAACAACACCTACTTCTGGAATGATACCCTGCTGCTGTTGACCTTTGATGAGAGCGAGCATTACTCCGTTTCCAACCGTGTTTTCAGTATCCTCCTTGGTGGTGCTGTACCCAAGGAGCTTGTTGGCACCACAGATGAAACAGTGTACACGCATTATTCTTCTATCGCATCTGTCTCGGCTAACTGGGGTCTGCCTTCGCTCGGCCGCTGGGACTGCGGAGCCAACTTGTTTTCTCTCGTTGCAAACAAGACCGGTTACATCAACTACGACATTGACACCACCAACCTGATGATCAATGTCTCTTTGCCGGGTCCGCTTTCGGACAAGGATTACTCCGAGTACGTGGCTGCTTGGCCAGTCCCGCTTACCACGAACCAGACTTGCTCCGGTGGCCACGGCATTTTGCCGTCGGTTCTCGACACTTACAAGGGCCTCACGCCAACGTTCAATTACACCGTTCCATTCCCGTATGATACGAAATCAGGCTTGGATGCCAACGTTGCCTTCTCAAAGAATGGTGCCACATATGTGTCTGGTGTCAATGCAACAAAATCCACGCCATCCTCGTCCTCAACCACAAGCTCCGGAGCTGCTACAACGTCAAGCAAGTCTTCTGCCATGGGGATGCTTGTTCCATCTGAGAAGGGCATCTTGACTGCCATGCTTATCGGAATTCTAGGCATGGTGCTGTAAGACGATACTGTGTTCATTACAAGCAACTTGAAATATATTTAAATTTATGGAAAAGCTTAGTCTTGGGGAAACGAAATGTTTAGTCTAGATCGAGAAATCGCAGCCTTAATTTAGCGCATAGTGAAGGGCGCTGATCCTAGAAAACATCACTGTAGAGAAATGTGAGATTTATTAGCGTTCTATAATAACACATCTGACGCATATTCAAGACTAAGAACATTCTATAGAGACATGTGTGTTCTCATTTATTTGTGACTTGACTTCGAAATCAGCAGTTTTAGATTAGCACGTGTACAAGTGTGAATATGAACGACGTTAAAATATGATTTTTTTTTTTTTTTTTTTTCATAAATATAGAGGCGCCTGCATGTTGGATTGAGCTACTGAAATCCTACTCCAAACTCGTGCGAAGGCAGACAGGTTCTGTAATATGCTGAAAATCGGAATTAGTCTAAATGATTTCGCAAAAGAATTGCAAAATGACATTAACTACAAAAAAGAAGGAAAAGATAAACGAAAAAAAAAAATCCAAAAAAAAAAAATCAAAGCGAATATAAAAAGTAAGAAAAAGAAGAAAACAAGTACATATAATATTCCAATCAAAGGATGTAAAGTATAAACATGGCCCGATTGAAAAGAAATGGCGCACTAAAGGCGAGTTAATTGTACTATGACAAAATTGGACTAATAACTCGATTTTAATGCCTGAGGCATTTGAAGACTATGGCGGAAATAAACATGCTTTATTTCATTTGAGTTTAAATGGTCACTCTAAGCGGATCTGTTCCCATTACAATCAGCGCAACATGCCTCGCATATCTCAGCGCCCATCTCTGGCGTGTATTGGTAAGTTACCGGGAACAGGATAACCCTCGCTAAAACAGTCGTAAATATATGCTGATAGCCAGAATGCACGCGTAAAAAGCGCAAATGTAGCAAAGAAATCCCCTGCGCACGTTGCCGTCGGCTGGGCCTGGACTGTAGGCGTGAAGTTGTCCAGCTGCGACGAGTCGTCAACCAACACGGGCTCGAGATTGCATTTCTGGAGTCACTTCGTGAAGATTTACAGAGCAGCCAGCCAGTGCGGGTAGCCCGAGCGGAACAACGACTCATCGACCGGATTGCTAAGCTGCGGTCGGGCCAATCAGCTGACGAAAGTCCATCAACCGAGCCGCAGCCTTTGCTAGGCAGAGGCTCGTACGACATAGAGCCATCAACTCTTGCAGCTGATTCACTGCTTGGTTCGTCTGGCATGGCCACTCAAGAGCCGAATTTGCTGATTGTCACTGCGCTAGAGCACCTCGCCTGGGGCCGCAATGCCGGAAGCTGCTATCCGCACCGGCGCTGCGGCTGTCCGTACAACCAACATGGCTGGTCAGGGCTGGCCGCTGTGCATAGTCGACGCCACTATCAGCAGCCGGTGAAGATTGCGCTGCTGCCTGTCGGCGCAGCCGTGGAGCCATTGCTGCCAAATCAAGTCGAGGCCGAGAAGCTGGTGCAGTTCCACGCCGACGAGCTGGCCTGGCATCACAACTGCTTGCATATACCAACATTCACGCAGCAATGCCGCGTCTTCTGGGAAACAGGAACTTGCGACCAGCTGCAATGGTTGGCCCTTTATTGCTCGGTGCTCTCAGTGGCTCAATTTTGCCGCGCTCATAGCAGAAAGTACGCACTGGCCATGACGCACTCTGTCGACGCGGCCGTCAAATCAGCGCGAACGCTATTCCAAGTCATGATCGATGTTTTGCAAGAGAGCCATTATTTGCAAAATGTGTCCATGTATGCAGTGCAAGCCATTGTCATTTCCACAGAGGTGGCTCACAACTTGGGTCTCAGCCAGCTCAATGCTTCTCTCTTTGCAACGGCCGTCCGCATCGCCGAGTGTCTGGGGGTGCATAAAATCGAGAACGATGACAGTAACGGTAGCGATACGTCGACTGACGGCCCTAGCGACACCGATCAGGCTGTGTGGCAAGAGAAAGTCGAACGCGAAGTTGGCCGCCGTGTGTGGTTGCAGATGTTGATTCAGGACCACTTTGCTATTTCCTTCACAGATACTTACAGTATCCATCCAGCGCAATACTCAACCAACTTGCCACAGAATTCTAGCGATGACCTCGTGACCCATCCAGAGCAAACTGTTCCAACCACCAGCACATACACGTTAGTTCTCGGCCGTATTGCTGAATTAGTGCCAGCCCTAGCCACTGGCCTTGGCCCGCTGGGGGTCCAGAAGCCTATGGCAGCTCAGTACGAACACATCTTGGCTATGGACGCAGCAATGCGCAAGGTGGTACACGATTCCATCCCGCCATTTATGCTGCAGTCTGATGCTGCCTTAGAAGCCCACGTGCCGTGGCTAGCGACGGCACGCCGCAGTCTTGCGATTACGGCGGCAGAGAAAGTTATCATGATCCACAGACCGTTTCTTTTCTGGTCCTTCCAGTTGCCCGCTTATGTCCACACCCGTCGCACTTGTGTTTCAGCTGCCACGACCATCTTGCGTGAGCATCGCAACATTACTGCCATCGGCGAAGTATCCATCTGGACGCATACAGCGTTCTGCATCACCGCAGCCTTGCTGCTCGCTTTTGAAGTCCTGTGCAGTCGGACCGAAATATCTGATGCCTCCAGTCCCCAGCAACTATATGTCAGCGCCATCCACTATGCCCTTCAGCACTTAACCAGTCGCTCACACGATGTTCTGGCTCAGCGCGGTGTGTTGCTAATTAATGCCGTCCTCTCTTGCACACCTTCCGACGGACTCTGCTTCGATGATATTGTGTCACAGTTTGCTCTAGGATGGACAATTTCCGGCCTAGCTATGGAAATACAACATGATGGCAATACAGCACCGCTTGCACCACAGCTTGTTGAGAGACAAGTCCCAAGTGCAAACAACTTCCACCAGGATGTGCCACTAGTAGCTGTCTCACCGAATATAGAGGACTTTGATGCCTGGTTCCAGCATATCTTCTCTGCGAGCACAGGGACTTTTGATGCCGAAGTCTAGCAAAGAATCGTGCGAGGTTGTAAAAAGTGTCAATGATAATGTACGTTTAATTTAATGTCTCTATATCTTCGCATCGCGCACTTCTTGCTTCTAAGTCTACAGTCGCTACATAACTCTCATGTTTTGCCCACGGTTTCTCTTCATTGTCCACTTCCACAAATCTTGTCTCGTTCATGCAGGCCGCGGGGCGGAAGGCCTTAGGCGCTGTTCCACTAGTCATGGTGCACTGCCATAGTAGCCGCTTCTTGTTCACGTCATTGCAGAACTGCGCCAGCTGTCCCGTGATGCTGTGCATGACACCGCGGTTGTGGAAGATAACCAAGTCGCCTGGCTGCCACCGATGTGCGTAGATCCGGTCTGCTGTCCATACCCGGCGCTGCATAGTGTACACAATTTCACGCACACGGTCCACGTCGTCTATGACCGATTTGGCGCCAGTTTGAGGATCTCGCGATGTAAGCTTGAAGACACAGCAGCCGTGTGCCTGTAGGAATGGCCGGCCTGGGTTCATGGGGTTCCTCCAGACCATCTGCTTGTGTTAGCAACAGCTTTCTTCTATTTTTATTTCCCCTTTTTTGAATAATTTCTAATTTTTTATCTCCGCTTTTCTATTTGATACCGGATGCTCGGCGACTTTGTCCCATGACCACTCTGACAGCTGCTCAATAGGAGCCTCCTTACCGATGTGTGGAATTGTCATCCCGTCTTCTGTCGACTTGCAGTGCCGGATGTACTCGTAGGCTTGTGGTGCGTATGTTACAGTAGTGTTCAGGGCAAATTCTTTTTCTTCGGGAGTCAGCAGCTCAAACGCTCTCGCACCCGAGAAAAACGCTGTAGCCCCTGCCGCGATGTTTTTTTCTTGCCCGTCAGGAAAACGTATTTTTTGATCGGGGAGCTCGAGAACTTTGACGGCAAGTAGGATTGTGACCTCGCCGGGCAATCGCTCCTAAAATGGTGTATCCATATGCCACCGGTAAGGACGAGTGTATCCCGCATCGAGATCTGTCTTTGTAAGTGGCTCTTCGTGGAAAGTCGTATGGTCCTATCGGGTTAACATGTAGAGAGCTGGAAAGCAAACATACACTAGAGCTAGGCCGTTGGTTAAAACGTACCAAGTGAATTACTTCTAGCTCCTTTATTACCAGGTAATCATTGAAGATGCCACTTCCGATGATGCCCAATTGCGGTGCATTTGGAACACGGCCAGCCTTATAAGCAGAGAGAATATTGCGAGGGTCGCTAACCGCCTTCTTGCCGGCCGAGTGAATATCCGATGCTGTTGAATCAAATACTTTGGCCAGAAGCGGTAATGTTTTGGCATCAATGCCCGCCTGGTTACGCAGAACAACCACCTGGTTCTCAAACAGGGCACGCCTCAAACTTTCTTTCTCAGCTTCAGTCAGGCCAGCCACGTCCAAGACGCGATTTTTTGATGTGCCATCCGACGACGGCAAAAAACTTCGGCACCAATGGCAGAATCCTGCCGGATATCAGGAGCGAATGGCTCAAACCAAAGGTCAGTCTCGATGGTGCCAAGCATTGTAATATGGCGCAATTGTGAAGATTAGAGGAATATGAGTTTGTGGGGAGCTCAATTATATTATAGCGTTGGTCCCTGTCGCTTTAAATATTTCAACTATAATATGGATAATATAAACGGTTCCTGGTTAAGGCCAAACATCAGCTGAAATAAAATTTTCCATCTCTTGACAAAAAGCAAGTCTTATATAGTCTTAAGGCTGTCCCAGCGTAGTTGATATCGTGACTTGTGCGGGTGAGCCTGTAAACTTTTCCGCAGACTGGACGTGTCCTGATAAGGTAGACGGGCGAGTCTTTCATCTCATCCGCTAAGGGATGCTGCGGATAGTTTCCAGATCTCACCCGCCCCAGCGTCGACTTCAAATAACATTGACTTCTATATAATCTACAGCTTGAATCGTTAACACCGGAGATTGGCCTACAAATATGGAAAAGGAGGAAACAAACAGCTGCGCCGCATTTGTCTCACATTTTGCTTTACAGTCAACCAACTCCGAAAACCATTCTAGGAGTTTCGGGCATTGCGATGGGTTCGCAGGGCTACGAAATCCGTCCTTTACCAAGGCCTTTTGAAGGCTCATGCATCGATTTCGGTGTCGAGATCTCTGTCATTGACGCACAAAATATTAACGGTGCGAATGTTTGCCTGCTTCAGAGAGAGATCATGGCTAACAATCATAGACACTACCTTTGCCATTATCCGTTCCAAACTGTACGAGCATAACGTCGTCGTGCTTAAGAATCAAATTGGCCTAACGTCAAAAGCTCAATTTGAGCTGACGCATCGTTTTGACCCGGACGCTTCAATCTATAGCCATGGATGTTCCATTGACAAACGGAGCGTATTACACAAAGACCTGACCACAGTACCGAGACAGCCACAGGTCCAAGTTATCGGTCATGGTGCTGTGCTCGAATATGAAGGCCTGAAAAACCTACAGTTGACGCATCCACATCATCGCACTTTCCACCGTGACCCCGTTTCACTTGATGACGATTACGAATACACGCATTTTTATCGCTGGGATGTCGACTCAGCCATGTACGAATTAGATCCACCACGTGTCACATCATTGTTTGCAGTGCAGGTACCCATGGGTCGCCGCCAGATCTGCCAGTATGACGGTGGATCTGGCGAGACCATGGATGTGCCGCTGGGCATAACGGCCTTTGTTAGTGGCTATCGCATGTTTGATCTGCTCTCTGACGCAGACAAGCAGTTTGCTCTCACTAGCGAGGTTGAGTATGCTGCTCATCCATATATCTGGATTAGCAAAGCTAAGTCTCGGTCCAATGGCCTTGGCATTTTATCCGAAGATCTTGAACTCGACGAACCACAGCTATCACCTGTCGACCCCGATAAGATCCGCCGTTATCCCATGGTATGGAAGAACCCTGAAACTGGCCGCCTTGCCATAATGGTATATCCGACGCCGGCGCGCAAGATCCACCGCGCCGACGGTTCCGTCATTGATAATCTTCGCAAAGTACGCGAAACATTGTATCGCTTGCAGCGCCCGGGTATCAGCCCACGGTACGTCTATCCACACGATTGGGCAATGGGTGATTTGGTACTGTTCAACAACCGTGGCAGTCTGCACTCTATCGTAGGTGCTTTTTCCAGAGACGAAGTACGTCTTTTCCGGCAGTGCAACGAAGCTTCAAGTCAACCACCGCAGGGGCCGTAAATGACAATGAATAATCAGGGGGCATATGTTTGAAAAAAAAAAAAAAAAAAAAAGTATGTGCATATTCCTAAAATAGAGAATAGCTCAATCTGGTTGTGCACTTATTCTCATGTCTTATGATTTACTTCGGTGCCATGGATTCGATGAAAATTAAATATAATGCTGCCTCTTGTTAATCCTCAATGTAAACGTGTCACTGCTCAAATTATTCATGTTAATGCTTATAACACGATTCACGATAATCAAAAAAAATGTGCAAATTACTACGGTATACCTGTATACAATCATTCGAAATGTAATAGATTTCTTGTAGGCATTTACGTTTAAGATACCATTTTCCAGAACATCTTTCCTCCTATTCCGCTGGTGAACCGAGGAATATGATTCTTTATAAACAGTCTCCATCATGTCTTTGAAATCACAAATATTTTCTTTACGTCTATGTTAAGCTTTATTTAAAACTGTTATGTTATTAAAGATGCAATCTTTTTGTGATTTTCCATCTTTACTGATAATCACCAGAGGTTTTAATATAACAGCGTCTTAAAAAGCACTTACATCCACGCTCGAGAATATAGAACGCTCTACCAGATCATATTCTAGATACAATTTTCTAATAGAGGTATAATACAATATAAAGACCTTGGCATTAGTCTGAAATGATTTTATTTAACATTGTTCAAGACTCACGAACATATGATTCTTCAAACGCTTGATATGTATTCTTCTAGTTTAAATTCAATGACGAGTATGCTATAGTATCAACAAAGACAGAAGGCTCGTTCATAGCTGTAGCCTGCATTAATAGATGAAATCTAAAATTTGTTTGTGTAGCTATCGTTATTTAATTCGATTTCGCTATAATATCAGCTACCTAGTATAAATATGAAAATATACCTCTTGTTTAGGTTTTAAGATATAACATACAACGAGATTCAACATACTTGGGACTCAAACAATCTCTGTTCGCTGAATCTCAATATCGTCAGGCTTCGTGTCCTCTTTCCAGGGCTCACCAGAGTTTTGAGAATTAGGAATTGATTCTTTTTTCGATATCCTAACGGCGTCCATTATGGACTCAGATTCCGTGAAAATGGCATCAATTTCTTCTAACGATTTCCCAGCAGTCTCTGGATAGAAGAGGTACACAATGGGAATAAACATCGCACACATAATGATGTAAATAATACTTATTTATTAAGTAAGTTAGCTTTCGTTTCTCATATCATGTAGAAGAGATGTACGCACAAGTATTTGTATCCTATGTCTTCAAATCCCACTGGCGTGACTTCAGCGACCTACAATCTATTAGAGCTTTAGAATTGCCATTTGGATAAAGAAATCACCCACCAAAAAGTTAAACAACCAACTAATCGCAGTTGAAAGGCCGCATATAGCAGCCCGGAGCTGGACCGGTGCGATCTCACTAGCGTATAGGAACGGAATACCCATAAATCCAAGGGTATAAACAATATTGTATAGAAATCTGCTCACTCAGTTAGTAGTTTTATTATACCGAACCTCGGAAAAGACTCAACGCACAAAAAGAAGACTGCTGCTTTCAAAGCTGCACTGTTGTTTGGTTGTGACACAAGACCGGTAACGGATGCAAAGCATGCACTCATTGATAGCGCGCTGAGTATCATAAGAGGTCTTCTACCAAACCTATCTACGGTGAATGAGCACATGATACCTCCAAGAATGATACATCCCTGAGACGCAGCTGCGAGTACACGAGCCTCAACATTTGGAAAATGTAGATTAGATGTGTAAATGGTGGTTGCATAGTATGCTATTGCATTCACACCAGTCATCTAGAAAGTATTAGTGATTGTTAGATAAAAAGGAGGTTGTTCGAACCAACCTGCAACATAATTTGCGCAATAGAGCCCAGTAACACTCTCTGGAAAATCTTCTGAGGGCCCGTTGTGAACATTGACTTGATATGGGCATGATTAATAGATGCTCTCAACGCGGACTCAATATTTTTTATCTCCTCTTCAACAGTCTCTTGAAGACCAGGGTATAAAATTTGGAGAATTTGTCTCGCTTCGTCATGACGACTTTTCATCTTCAGCCTAGGTGTGGAGGATGAGTCAGTTAATCTCTATGATAGCATGTAGCAGAATAAATACTGTTTTTCTTGATTACCATCGTGGGCTCTCTGGCAGCGTGAAAATAAACAGCATCGTGATAATGGAGAGGACGCCTGAGAAGGCCAGCGGAAGCCTCCACACCACTGGCCCAGATGCGAATGACATGCCAAATGCTACCCAGAGCGCTAAAGATAGTCCAGCACCACAATATATACCAAACGACGAAACATGACTCCCCCGGCTTCCGGTTTTGGAGAGCTCGGACTGCCATGTAGGGACAGTTGCAGTAATTCCTCCTGTTCCTAGTCCTATACAGACGCGGGCCACAACAAACTGGCCGAGGGAGTAAGATGTTCCCATGAGTATAGCGCCAATTAACTGGATGCTAGCAGCAGTGAAAATGGTCCACCGACGACCTAGATAGTCACCCAAAAATGTGCATATTAATGATCCGAAGGCACCGAAGAGTGTATATGTCGCTACCACCGTTCCTATATCGCAGTTTATTGTCAGCTATCCTCCTCCCTGCCTCGTTCGTCAATGAAAATCGATTCATACCTTGAATTAGGGATCTGTAATGTTTGTCACTCTCTGGTGCACCTTCAACATCAAGTGCTGGAAATTGCTTGCGAAATGACTCTGATTCAAGCACACCTCCCGCAGACGCCGTGCAGTAGCCAAATATGGCAACTGCCACGCAAGACTCCATCCAGATAGCTGCGCGTAGTCGACCACCTTTAAGTCCAAAATAAGGTGCCATTTTCTCTAGTACTATTTTCATGTTTTACTATATATATTAGAAATAAAAACTTCATGGAAGGGCCACGTTATAAAATAAAAGAATAGATGAAGTCAAGAAGTCAATTCGCGAAAACTTTCACAGAAATGGTTAAAAATGAGCACCTTCTGATGGATACTACAATAATAGCATCGACGTATTTGTGTTTATTGTAGACTGTATCAATATTGATAGCCACGGCAACTATCTCTTTTGAAGGCAAGAGCCGTTACCGCGGATATCCTCTGCGATCCAGAACGCACTTCCCCTCATGACAAGACGCGGAATTGTGTAGATCCTCCGAGGATGTTACATCCAAACGCCGCGGATGCTTTGCCGCGGATTAATTATTATGTTGTTCCTGGAAGACATATACAGAATAATGACAAGAATTCTCGTCTAAGTTTAACGAACATTTCATAATAGAATAATGTTCGTCGTCTTATTTAAACCTGCGACCGCTCTGTTTCCTATCCTAGATTTAAATTACAACTTCGAGAAAATAATACCGAACGCACTTGATTCTTAAGATACTCAACTGAAGTAAGCTATAAAATCAACATGCCTGAAGCAGTACCTAGATCGATACGTGGTACTGTTCGCTACAACATTCCAGATAATTCAGTTCGACCCGAAGACCGCGGACTGTTCTCTGGTCCTGCACATAAGTATGCAGAAGATGTTGACGTTGATTTGTATGACCCCGATACAGCTCCTGAAATTGTTCAGGGACCTGAAGGGCTCGATGTCCAAGGCTTCGCTTACGTCAAACATCAATCTGCCCTAACGCTAGACCAGTGGATGACGGGAAAAAACGTCGAAGAAGTTTATATCCCTGAAGTTGAAGAGCTCGTGCGTGATATCACCAAAGCGAAGAAGGTTATTGTGAATCACCTGGGAATCCGCAAGCGCGTGGCCGCAAACAATGTCAACCCAACGTTTTACCGCAAGGCGGGCGATGATCATGACCAGGCAGTGAAAAGCTACGCCAGTGGCGATTCTGCATGGGGTAAGCAGATAAATACTCTTTGAATTTCCTGATCCAATATAGAATCAATATGTTGTGCCACTGACACCGCCATTGGTTCGCAGTATCTGGGAGAAAGGACGCAGGCCTGGAGCCAGCTCGCTTTGCACACTGCGACTACACTCTAGAAGGATTAAAGCGTACAGCTCGGTACTGCAGGAAAGACATCAAAACCGCCGCGCAAGAAGCTCTCGACGCCGAAGATACCAATGCAGAACCCAAGCGCTACGCTGCATATTCTGTCTGGCGACCTCTGAAACCAGTTAAGCGTGACCCCTTAGCTGTGGCTGATTGGCGCACAACAGATATCTCTTCGCTTCAGCCCATTGAGTACAGAGCTACGAGTAACGTGGTGAAGAGTGGAGAATACATGCTTGAGCTATATACTCAGACCCCAAAGGCCAAGGACTCGGAACAAAAATGGTATTGTAAACCAAATCAAACTCCCGACGACGTCCTGATTCTCAAGTTCGCCGATACAGCATCCGAGAAAAACCCAAAAATTGCCGGTGGGTGCTCACATTGCTCGCCTGCTCTCCCTGGAGTAGAGAGTGAAGAGCCGAGGACGAGCGTGGAGGCACGAGTCATAGTATTTTGGTGAAATCATTGCCGTAACGCGAAGAATATCTCATAAAATTCTATCTTAACTAGCCTACAATTATTTCACGAAGTTTGACATGTGAAATGGCTATGAAATTAAATATTAAATAGAAAATGCGCGCAGGCACACAAAAATGTCTCAGTACATACTGGATTTTGCGTTTCTATTTGTTCTGATTTGGCGAGTATTTGGATTGATGATAAATATGTAGTGCTGTGTACTCGAGGGGCACTTGGCTTGCAATCTTAAGAATTGACTAAAGTACAGTACTCTCATGCACTACGCTAATCGCCGCCTAACTTAGATCACTGGTGAAATCGGAATAATAATTCTAGCAATTTCTGGAAATAATTTCACCTATAGTTCAATGGTTTGCTTCGGTGCGCTAGAGCAAAATTGTTTAGGATAAGGGAATTAACTTTAAAGCCTGACATCTGCTCTGTACTTTTTCTTCTTCTACTTACCATCGAGTTAAATGCTTTCTCTATTATTTATACCCCTGTAGACTTAGAACGGTGTGCAAAGCAATTGACCACGTGGTCAACCACGTGGCTGTGATGCGCATTTAGATTTGCCCTTTTGGCACATTCCGCGCTGGTTGACATACAGGCTTGCCCAAAATTGCCCTCGGTCAACATCTGCATTGTGAAGGGTAGATCCGATCATTCAATAGTTAATAAAATAATTTGTGCCAGACTTGGTACCTTGGGAGATATAAACTATGATATCTCCGCCAACGTATGAAACTCTAGATTCACCGGCTAGAAACTGCTACCATAGATCACACGACCAACGGTGACCGTCTTTGCAGCTAATATGGCATCTTTCGCTGGACTGGGGGTACTTGCCCTCAGCTCTGTTGTGTATGTATTTGTTCCTAGTACCAAGGAAACTATGCAAAATTCTAATTTGACTTTAGATTAGCTACTTCGCCTTGTGCTACTTGTGACAGCGTTAGTAATGGTTACCAATGCCAGGTTGACATCTCGCACAACTGGGGCATGTATTCACCATACTTCCGCCTTACCTCGGAGATTCCTGATGAGGTGCCAGAGGGTTGTGAAATTAGCTTTGTCCAGCTACTACAGCGGCACGGTGCTCGCTACCCAACTAGCAAGAAATCGGCTCAGTACAAGACCATGATTGAGCAAGTTCAAGCAAGCGGCGCAAAGTTCACGGGCAAGTACGAGTTCCTAGAGAATTTTACGTACACCATGGGTGCCAATGACTTGACCGTCTTTGGTCAGCAACAATCCTATAATGCTGCCGTACAATTTTACAACCGCTACGAAAAGCTTGCTAGTGCCTACACCCCATTTGTACGAGCATCCAGCGAAGAGCGTGTCGTCGTCTCCGCAGCCAACTGGACTCAGGGATTTCATGCTGCCAAGGCTGCCAAGGTCCATGGGTCCAAAGCAAATCCGTTTCCAATCAACATTTTGCAGTTGAGCGAGGCTGATGGCCAGAACAATACCTTGGATTCATCCACCTGCACCAATTACGAGAATGGCTGGGAATCCAATACGAGTGCTGCTGCGCAGGCCATATTCCTAGACACCTTTATCGGTCCCATTCTGACACGCCTCAACAATGACCTACAGGGCGCTAATTTGACGGCCACTCAAGCCGTGTACTTCATGGATATGTGCCCTTTTGAAACAGTTTCGTCAAACACAGGCGTAATCTCACCCTTCTGCGCTTTGTTTTCGGATGTGGAGTGGAAATACTATGACTATTACGAGACACTCAACAAGTACTACGGCGACGGTTGGGGCAACTCTCTTGGCGCCGCCCAAGGTGTTGGCTTCGTCAATGAACTCATTGCTCGCCTCACTAATTCACATACCGTCTACGACCACACCAGCACTAACACTACGCTGGATAGTAACAAAGCTACTTTCCCTGTTGGCGCTGACTATCCGGTTTTTGCCGACTTCTCACATGACGATCCAATGACCTCCATTCTCTCTGCTCTTGGACTTTACAATCAGACCGCCCTCTTGTCTAACACTACCATTCAGACAACCCAAGAGACCCACGGCTACTCATCTGCCTGGACCGTTCCATTTGCTGGCCGTGCCTTTATTGAGAAACAGCAATGCACCAAGAATAATCACCCGGGCTCAAAGTTCGTCGAGTATGTCCGTGTCATCGTCAATGACCGCGTCATACCTTTGCAGAACTGCGGTGCTGATAAATATGGCCGCTGTCTGCTCGATGATTTCGTTGAAAGTCTTTCTTATGCTCGGTCCGGTGGAAATTGGAACCAGTGCTACGCGTAAATGAGATGCCAATGCGACTATCGTACTGCGCTGCTTGAATAACTAGAATTCGGTTAACAGCATAGTGGCAAAGAGTGGAACAAGGTGTCTGTTAACCATATTTCTCATAACCGAGCGCCTGCCTCAATTCGTTACACGCTTCAGCATGGTGTTCCATTCTAAACGATTTCTGTCGATTGGCAATATCAGGTCGTATTATTCATGCCGTAAATGAAGAAGCACTCACAGCGTCACTGCTGGTAGAAAACCCGAAGTCAATGAGACTTAGTGCGATGACGTAGAAAAAGTAGACTATCATCTAGACCGTGCACGGGCTTCTCTAGCATCTTGGTCACTTCGATAAAACTACCGGGCCAACTATTAAGAAAAAGGAGAGGTATAGCATCCTTTCTGATATTCTTCATATGAATGTGGTGCACATTGAAAGCACCAAAATCATAAATGTTTACTTGGGTAGTATATTGGGGAACCGTATTCAAGTGTGCCTCGGCCTTCCGCCAATCGTAGCTTGTTTGCCAATCAGATGAAACCTCATTAGGATAGTCGGCCAAAGCCGATTTCTGTCTAAGGCTGTTAAGCCTGTCCTCTGACACATGGAGGCAGAACGGGATTGTGGCCATGTTGAGAACCCCTCAAGCTGAATGTTTCTGGGTTGAATCTCGACTGAAAAAGCCCATTCGTCGGGACTACGTTTAAATTTATAGGTATTTTTGCCATTCTGTCGTAGCAGGTAACCTCCTCTTTCTTCGTAATTTACATCGACTTGTCTTCTAAGTCTCGTTCTAATTGAGAAATAGAATCAGACTTCCCCGAAAAAAGAAAAGTGGATGATTGTCTCTAATTACGCACGATCCAATGATGTTGTGCGTAAATCGCCAGACCGACACCCGGTACGCCTGTGACTAGCTTGCAGATATTAAGGACCACTGATGTCTCCAAACTACAAGAGCAGCATATCACGTCTCTTCTGACATGCAATGCGAATTGATCCAGACATATTTTACCAATGAATTGAATTTGTAGAAAGTATAGGAAGCAGTGAAGCACAATGGGAGACAGCGCAGCTGCTTCGAAGAGATCTCGCTTGGGTGCTAGGGGCCGGCATAAGGTCAAAAGTAGGTGTCAGACGTGCAAGTACGCTCTCTACACATACCGGTTAGCATGTTAAGAAGGAAAGATATTAATATTAACTCCGATAACCCTAGGATCAGAGACAAAAAATATGATGAAGAAAGGCCCTCTTGCTGGCAGTGTCGTAGCACTACCCAACGTTGTGATTTTATGAGTTCCGACAGTCATCATTCCCGCGACAATTCAATGTCGGCTTTTGTCTTTTGGACAGGAATACAGCTTAATTTGCAGCATGTGTTGTCAAGTCGCCCAGATCGTATGGTTAATATGTGCCACTCCGAAGTGAGCCAATTTGACTATTTCCGACTTGTGTGTGCAAAGGACTTCACCATCTACTTTGAGAGCACGCCATGGGAGGCCCTCCTTCTTCAATGCCTGGATGGAGGAAAGCATATACCATGCCGCCCTTTCCATTAGTATGATGAGTAGGAATGACTACCGCCCGGCGCTCTCGTGGCATGGCCTTGATTACAACACCAGCTCCGCTAGTCATTATTCTCTTGCTCAATATAATCTGGCGATACGCAGTCTCAATAATTCTCTCGATGGCTCTATCAATAGTATCAAGTTAGCCACCATTGCAAGCTTTCTATTTATATATATTGAAGGGGTACAGGGATACAGATCACTAATGGATTTACATCTCCGTGGCGGGCTAGCTCTTATATAGAGCTTGGGGCCTTGTTCGGGATATCTGGCGTCGGCTTTGTGGCAAATTCAAGAACAAAGTCATGTACATGCAACAAACTGAGTAAACGATAATAATAATTCATATGACATGAACACTTAAAATTGAAATGTCATGTTAGTGAGAAAGCCTCTACTCTTAATATGTTTTTTTTCTGTTACTGTGTCTGACACGTAGCTCAATATTTGGTATTGTATGTGATTTAGTTATTATATAGATTTTGTATTTCTTTATTCAACATATACTCACATCTTCCATCTATGCCTGCTTCCTGTTCACGTCCAGAATCGCTTCAAGCTAACTCCATCTTTGTAGTTCCAAGATTGTCTTCTTTTTTTTCTGTGTCGTCTAAGCCAAATTCTGTCTCAAGCTCGGTGCGCATCTTGATCTGCTTTTCAAAGAAGACGAGCAGAAATGACACGCCTGCAAATAGAATGGAGAATCTCCACACATATTTGAGGCTATCAGAATAGACGCTGACTATTTCTTCGCGGACATCAGCTGGGAAGGAATTGATGAAGTCAGCATTAACCGACTCATAAGCTCGGCCATTCAAAAACAGGGCCGCCACGGTGGGATCAGAAATGCGGCTTGATAAGCGATCAAAGTAGTTGTTAAACAGTGCGGCCGGGATGGCTACCCCCCAAATATTACCAAACGAGCGCACAAATGACCAAATTGCCGTGGTTGCCGCCTGATCCTTTTCATCGAGCGGGGCCTGGCAGGCAGGTAGAAGAGTGTTGAGCACGAAGCCTGAGCCAGCAGCCACGATCATCTGGAAGATGACCCACTCAGCTGCAGAAGAGCCAGGGCCTAGCAATGTCAAGAGACCGAGGCCGATAGTGTTAGCACCAAATCCAAATAAGTGCAATGGCTTGTATTTTCCGAAGCGGGCTAACAGAAGCACGGCCGTGATGGCGGCCGGTAATGCCACTAAAATAGCCGGAAGCAGCTGTACACCTGCTTGTGTGGGCGAACTGGCCAGCACTGCCTGGAAATATACAGGTAAGAAAAACAACATCCAATAGAGTAGCATCGAGTTGAAGAATGTTACGATAAAGACAATGGCCGATGTGCGGTTAGCAAAAAGCCTGGGAGGCACCACAGGCTCGCTTGTTATCCCGGCTGCTTCAAAAATTATGAATAAGACAAGCCCAGCTAATCCGATAACAAGCGGAGCTATGACACGGCTAGATGACCATGGTAGCTGTGTGCCGCCGTAGGTGAGCGCGTACAATACAGATACGGTGGATCCGACGAGGATTAAATTACCGATGTAATCGATACGTTGCATCTTCTTTGTTAACGACATCTCTTTGCTGGATTTTACTTTGAGGAAAGCGAGTATCATAGCCATAGATGCCGCACCGACCTGCATTTGTTAGCTGTTTGCTTTTTTATGACGGAAAGAGCTATGGAAGCGTAGGGATAACACACAGGAAGATTGATGTAAAACACCCAGCGCCAAGTCGTATGCTGAATGATGACTCCTCCAATATAGGGGCCAATGGCTGTGCCGATGAAATACACGGCCAGCACGAAGGCCATGTAGTTTCCGCGCTCTCGCAAAGGAACTAGGTCGGACACAATGACGTCCACGATCATATTAATGCCGCCGCTTCCCATTCCCTGTACAGCCCGTCCACCGATCAGCATGGCAGCATTGTGTGCACCGCCTGCGATTCCACTACCGAGAGTAAATAGCATTACAATAACCATGGTAACCCAGCGACGACCAAAGATATTAGCCAGCTGACCAAATAGTGGCTGCACGGCAGCGCTAAAGTTTGTTAGTGTCATTAAGAATCAGAATAAATGACATAAAAGGGTTAGAAGTAGCAGAAAGTTAAGAGGGCAGTTTACCTAGTCAAGAAAAAAACATTGGTAACCCAGATATAGTTCTCCCCCAATTTGAGCTGTGTGGCAATAAACGGCAGCGACGTTGTCACCACAGTACTTTCTAGAGAGCTCAAGATACCAATAACGCAAAGTGTTGCAATGATGGCCCAAAAGCGAGGGTTTTTATTAAACTCAACTCCTGTAGTATCACTGGCCGCGGCATCTTGCTTGTTATCAGTGCTTTCTGCGCCTGGCGGTTCGACGTAATCCATGATGCCGCACTATTCGAGAATTCGGGTGGTGGAAGGAAACTGAGGAAGAGGATGGTTACGGTAATTATGAACCTAATGAAACTTAATAATACAGATTTTTTTTGTGATCAGGACGAGGGAACAGAAAACAAGAGAAGAAATTTGACAAAAGAAGGCTTAGCCTTGTCTTGAAAAGCGTGGTGAAGACGCCGTAAGTAGAAATATAGGTAAAATTCTGTTGACAAGAAGGATGACAACTATGACTGCTAGAAATATGAAATGCTGTGAGGAACAAGGAGCAGAAATAGGACATCGTATCATCTCCATCTAGCTATATCTATGTGGCGTCGGAGAGAGCGGCTTAATTTCTGGGGCCGAGCCGGGTCCTTTTTTAAGTTCCGACACCAACAAAAAGTGCTTTTTGGGCCACTCCTCTCTAAATCTTGAATCCTACACTACCGTTTTTATATCCTCGCTGTGTATTCTTCCTTTTTCCCTTTCGGATTGTATGTTGCGTCTTTCTGATACATACATAGGCACGAAGAAGCCAGACGAGTAGCTGGCCAAATAAATAACGAATACAAAACATGCCAGACGCTTCAGCTCACTGAAGCAAGATGTAATGATTAATTCCAGGCAAAGTCACTTTATTTCTTGAGGCTGAAGCGGTATCACAAGCTGTCGTTAAAGTATCAGATGCTGAGCTATTAGGCATTGATCACGGTACTTGAGTTTTGTGTGATATAGCGACACTTCAACTACAACGGACTGTGAACCATGCCGCCACAATCGCTTTTCCATACCTGCTCTTACTAGTCCTACCAACAGTTTAACCCAGACGAAATGTACATCCTACCAAATGCTCTATAAATTTATCAATACTACTTTATCTTCCGTGCCTCAGTAATACCGGCTATTATTCCCCAAGGTAAGACGCCCCTGTTTCGCATTTCTGCACCTATAAATGATAGACCCTTCTAATAGTCTTAATTATTTGTGGCGCCTGCGAGTTATACTTTTCTATACGTATTGTATTGTTAACTACTCATTTTACCAACATATGCTGCAGCAGTTTACATGACCAATTAGTGTCAGTTTTTGCCCATCGGCTTTTCACACACCCACTGATCTCTACATTTCTATGCGGATTCTTGTACTGGTATTTTTTGAAGTTAAATTATCTTGTAAATAATTAGTGGAAAGTCAATTATATGAAGTACAAGAAGACAGTGATGGATAAAATGTATTTCTCAAAAAAGCCTGACCCACAATACAATTACCCATTGAAAGCGCTAATTTGCTTCGGAGTTATGGGACAACTCCAAAATGCGGCACAAAGACTAGCGCTATCAGAGCAAAACGAAGTACTAATTAATATTTGAACATTTGCCTGGGAACCCAGGCCTCTATAAGATGAGCGTCTTTTGCTGGAGTTTCAATGCCCCCGCTATCTCAAATACATCGCAATTCACTATGGAGTCCAGAATCACTACATCGAGGCATAACTATATGACTACTATGACGCCAGTTTTGGAGTCAAGCCATGCATATAACGAGCATGTGCACTCTGTTTTCTTGCTAATACTACTATTCATGTCATCTAGGGGCGTCTTTATCTAGGTACGTATAGTGTTTGCGATAACAGACTGAGATAGGGGCCATGGGCGCTGGAGACTGTGCCAGCAACCCGCCAAATAAAGTATGTGAGAGCCATTAATGAATAGAAAGCAAAAATCGGCAATAGGGACGGTGAGAGCGAGTAGCCGGTTCTAGTAGCAGCATGTGCAGTGAATGTATATCATACATCAGGTGGCAATGCCGGCGACTAAGAAGCACCTCAACATATCCTAGTGATCATATGCGGCAAGGATGCGATCGAAGTATTCCTTTTGCATCTGCTTCAGCTCAGGGTGTGTCGCCACCCATTCTTTATTTTCTCGGATGCCTTCGACAGTCATTTTCCCGACATCTGCAGCCGGTATCCGCCTTGCAGTACGTCTCTCTGCCTCTCGTTCTTGTGGCATTCCGTACTTCGCTGGTCTAGACCTTTCGCATTTCATAATGCTAGTGGTAGTCGCTGCCACAATAATGCCTGTGACCCCAACGTTGTGTTCTACAGCTTCTAGTCGAAGTGCAGAAGATAATGCCATGACTTCCTTGTCAATATTGCCCACATTGATTTGCGAAGCTGTAGGTCAGATAATCAATAGCTTACCTCCTGATTTGGCGCAAGTGTACGGTCCATGATGAGCGAACCATGTAGGATTCATTCCTGCTTGCGAACCTACAAGCACAATATGACCAGATTTCCGATTCACCATGTCTGGGTAGAAGGACTGGATGCAATATGCAGGTCCATACAGACAGACACCGAACACCCAATCCCAATCTTCAGGTCGATGCTCGTCAAATGGCCCTCCTGTAGTGACACCAGAACTACATACGAGGATGTCAACTTGTCCATATGCTGCAACAGTTTTATCATGAAGGGCCTGAACTTCGTGTCTGTTAGACACATCGCAAACGATAGTCAGGACATCGGCTCCTGCCTTTCGGAGTTCCTCTGCTCCTTCCTCGAGTCTCTCAGCGTTGGTAGATGCAATAACAAGCTTGGCATCACCAGCCCTAGCAAGCTCAAGACCAATAGCAAGACCAATGCCTGTGCCTCCGCCAGTAATGACAGAAACTTTACCTTTGAGATCTTTCATATCTCACGTAGTGAGCGCAATGTGATGTTCTATTCTTTTCAAGAAGGTGAGTTTGGTTTTTTAAATCAAATGTGACAGTCACAGATGTCCAGATTCAGTATGTAAAGATTTATTAGGTATACCAAATAGTACGAAATTCCTCATATCCAGTTATATTTATTCTACCCTCACTCTAAGTTTCTGCCAAGTAGTGGGAGCATGCCCATACTTGCAGTATCGAGCACGCCTGTAGAGGATGACATTATCCGTATTATTTAAAGAAGCAGGAACCTCTTATGCAATGCCTATTCATTAACCAAATCTAGCTAGCTATTGACGATTAGTGTACATTGAATAGTTTTAGCAGTGATCGTCGTACACCCAACTGCGGAAAATATCTTTTATTTTTAATTAGTTTTTTTGCCCAGCTCTAGATTTGATGGCGGAGCTAGCCGTGCTTGGAAATTCAAGTTCCTGAGCGGAGAATTGGAAGCGTCGAAGGCTAAATGCCTTGACTTAATTCTACTTTATTTGGTCCATACTAAAGAACTTGGAAACAGACATGATATGGAAGTGTTTCAAATGTAGCTTCTAGCACTTTACACTTTGCCTAGTGGACTAAAAGGGGTCAACCAGTTTTTGTGTACGACCTTCTCGCTGCTATTGCTTTCGCAGCACTTAGCCTTATAAGACAGAAATGGCGAGCATCGAAGCCTCCCGGCTTTTCAATGTCAATGGCATGGTCTTCGTCCTTACCGGAGGTGGTACAGGTAGATATTTCTCCATGATAGCGTAACACGAAACCCAGCGGGAACAATGAGAGCACAAATACGAAAAGTCAATTTGCTAATATTCTTTGTGCAATAGGCATTGGCGACATGATGGCCCATGCCTTAGATGTCAATGGAGCCGCAAAAGTGTTTATTCTTGGACGGCGACTTGATAAACTTCAGCTGGTTGCTTCTGCAGCGGTGAGATTCCACGTTGGCGTCCGAGGGTGGCACATTCGTGAGCCGTTTTTAACTCCTTTACACAGAAAAATAAGTCAATTATTCCAGTTCAGTGCGACGTATCATCTCACGGCGATTTGTCAAGTGGCATTGATTATATTGCTTCGTATACGCCGTTCGTTAATGTTGTTATAGCTAATCGTGGAGCCATGGGTCCAACTATTGACGACTTACCTCGTGATCGAAAGCTCTCTGTGTCGGAATTGCGAGATTTCTTTTGGAAGACACCTACGACAGAATTTACTGATACTTTTGGAGTGAATTGTAGTTCTGTTTTTTACTGTTACATTGGCTTTTTGGCCCTTCTAGAGGCTGGAAATACTTTGGACATATCTCCCACCAAGGCCCTAGGGATTGATAGTCAGTTTGTTGTGACAAGTAGCATCGCGGGATTCTCACGCGTACCTGGAATGGGATACGCGTATTCTGCAAGCAAAGCAGGAGTGGTTCATATGGTTGAAATGCTCGCCACAAATATGACGAACTATCACATTCGAACGAACATTATTGCTCCAGGAATCTATCCTTCCGCTATATCTGAAGTATGCTCTATCAAAAGGTTGATACTTGCTACAAGTCATCTAATCGTCTGTGGTAGGCTTTTCTCAATCGTACAGGGACGCAGGTTCCACAACATGTGGTTCCTTTGGAACGCATTGGAACAGCTGAAGTGAGTTCACCCGACACGCTCTTCTTCTATAACCGTGTTGCTTTTATTTATTCTCTCATGTTATCTACTGTTAACTGACTTTCTTTGAGGATGTTGCCGGCATAATCCTGTTCCTCTGCAGCAGAGCAGGCGCATACTTAAATAGAAGTGTAGTAATCACAGATGGGGGTAGACTCTCGGTGCTGCCAAATTCTCTGTAGAATATACTACTTCTTTTACTCTTAGAATTAGACTTGAATAAAATAACGTTGCAAGTACCATGAAAGGTCTATCGCGTGCTGAATCCAATCGTGAGACTGTTAAAAATCTTCATAGTGACAAATATGAGGCTTGGGATATGTGGAGAGAATGCCAGGCGTAGAAGCAGCTATGAAGTCCAGGTAAGCGGTTACGATTGTGATGATGGCCAATACGTGTGCTGGAAAGAAGATTTATAGCAACCGGATATAAATCCGATGCCCATGAACCGGGCTCTATAGTAGCAGCGATTCAGATGCACAACGATGTCCACAAGAACTTATGTATCCATAACCACTCGCAGAAGATTCTTATCATATTCCGAGTCAACATGGCCACCAATATTGAAGAGTGTTTAATCATTGCCTTGTCTTTCAAATGATAATGAGAGCGAGACGGGCTGACCCCTCGACTCTACCTAACCACCAAGACCACCACAA
>NTMA01000137.1:72715-86264 GCA_002917075.1 Hawksworthiomyces lignivorus | reverse complement strand
AAAAAAAAAAAAAATAAAAAAAAAAAAAAAAAAAAAAGAGAGAAAAGAAAAAGAGCAGAAATACAGAAAAGAGACATACAGCGGGCAGAAGCTCATAGACTTTACCAAATTTTCAGGAAGAGTCTAGGGCAGCCATACAGGACATCGATTGTGTCCCGAGAGCAGTCCCATTTTCCTCTTCGAGATGCCTGCAGCTGCGAGCGCTGGCAAGAAGGCGGCGCTTGCTGTGGTGAAGCGGAAGCGTGATGCAAAGAAGGCCGAGAAGCCTCGCAAGCGATCCCGTTCCGAGAGCGACAGCGACGACGACGACAACGATGACGCCAGCGTGCAAGAACGAATCCTTCTTCTGGAAAGCCAGGTCCTCGAGTCGAAGAAGCACTTCAACAACATAGTAGAGCTGATCGACTTTGTCAAGGCGGGAAATGGCAGCGGGGACGACGATGATGACGAGGAAGACAGGCAGGTGGCGGCATTGACGGCGGCCGTGTCTCTCTGCCGCATCTTTATGCGCCTGCTTGCCGCCGGGAACCTGGCACTGAGCAAGGGCATGCCGGAGAAAGATGTGGTGGTCGTCCACTGGTTGAAGGACCGGCTGGCAGAGTACGAGAAGGCGCTGTTGGGCTTCTTTGCACAGTCGGGCGACGCCGCGTCGACCGCACTCACTCTGTCGATGCGGCTGCTCCAGGCAGAGGGCCAACACCTGCGGAAGAAGGACGACAGCAGCAGCAAGAAGGGCAGCGAGCCGGAGAGCAGGAGCAGCTACTACTTTCCCCAGGCGTTTCTGAACCAGCTGGTGCGCAGCCTGCTGCGGTCCTCCCAAGAGCTCGGCGCGGACGTGGGTGAGGGCCTGATGAGCGAGTTCGTCGACAAGTTCGCCGGCGAGTACAGCGACGTGCGCTTCTACACGTTCAAGGCGGTCGCGGCCGCCCTAGAAAAGGCCGACGCCGCCGAGGCAGCCGCCGACGTAGACAGCGCCTTCTTCCTCCTGTCCCAGTTCGATGACGTCCCGGCCACATCTGAGGAGCTCGAGGACGCCTTGTACGTCCAGCCGCCGCCGGCGAAGCGCTCCCACGCCCTCTACTCGGTGGCCCAGCACAAGAAGCAGGCGCAGGAGGCCTGGGTGGCCGTGCTGCAGCGGTCCACGCGGGACAAGGACCAGCGCAAGCGCGTCCTGGCCGTCGCCTCCACCGTCATCGCTCCCTGGTTCACGCAGCCCGAGCTGATGCTCGACTTCCTGACCGACTGCTACGACGCCGGCGGGTCCACCTCGCTGCTGGCCCTCTCGGGCCTCTACTACCTCATCCGCGAGCGCAACGTCGACTACCCAGCCTTCTACCCCAAGCTCTACTCCCTGCTCGACGCCGGCCTGCTGCACTCCAAGCACCGGTCGCGCTTCTTCCGCCTCATGGACACCTTCTTGTCGTCCACCCACCTGCCCGCCCAGCTGGTCGCCAGCTTCATCAAGCGCCTCGCTCGCCTGTGCCTCGGCGCCCCGCCCGCCGCCATCGTCACCGTCGTGCCCTGGATCTACAACATGCTCAAGACGCACCCGCTGTGCACCTTTATGCTGCACCGCGTGCCGCGGACCAAGGAGGAGAGGGATCTCCTGCAGAGCGAGGGCATGGACGACCCCTTCGTGGCCGACGAGCCCGACCCCATGGAGACCCAGGCCATCGACAGCTGCCTCTGGGAGATTGTGCAGTTGCAGTCGCACTACCACCCGAACGTCGCCACTATTGCCAAGATCATCTCAGAGCAGTTCACCAAGCAGTCGTACAACATAGAAGACTTCCTCGACCACTCGTACCAGAGCGTAAGCAACCCCCCCCCCCCCCTTCTCCCCTTTCTCGCTCCCTTTCCACCTGCTCCTCCCTCGCGATCCTCTTGTTGCTAACGTGTTCCAGATGTTCGATGCCGAGATTGGCAAAGAGGTCAAAAAGACGCCAGTGGTAGAGTTCCACATTCCCAAGCGCATCTTCTTTCCCCAAGACTCTTCCGCTGAGACCGAGGACGGCCCCCTTGTGAAGCTTTGGAACTTTTCATGAGCCATAGGTGACTGAAAGTATTTTCTGGCTGTCCACACCAGCTTGTTTGGCTTCACTAGTGCTGCTTTTCGCAGCGTGAACACATACACATACACATAGTGATGCACCAGCCTGATGATCTTACCTGCTATCGCCTTCCAGACTTTGTCTTCTACTGGTTTCGGCGCAAGTTTCACAACAGGAGACGCTGTGGAGAGTGAATGTAGTGAGTAGTAGGAAAGGCTGTGGTACCAAGATGATGAGCGAGGAAGATTCCTCTTCCTCTTTCTCATCTTCAAATACCATCTCGTTGCACAAGACTCTTTAGGATATGTAAATATCATGTTCCATGGAGTAGCAGCGAAAGCTAGAGGATTATTTGCTTAGGTATCTTGCTGGTTAGAAAGAAACTACCCGAGCCTACACCAGAGCTGGATCAAAAGTTGAAGTCACAGAGAATATCGAGGTTACGCCACAATAGACAAAGATACCCTTCCAAGCTATATGCAAGTCTACTTCATTCTGCAGCTGCATTTTGTCTTCTTAATTTCTTCTTCCATTGCTTTGTTTCATAATATGCATATTACGCCATCTCTCTGTCAATGTATTGCACAACTCGTCGCACCGTATGCCACGACAGGAACAAGATCTACAGCAGAAATGAGAAGAATTACAAGAACGACTGTACACGACATCATTACCTGTGTAGGATAGATTTAAACGCAAAGAGATTGCATGGTCTCGTATAGATTGTCGAAGATACGGGGGGGAGCAACCTTCTTTCTGTTCTGTTACACCACAGTAGCGGCCCTCTGCGATGCTGTGCAGCTGCGCATTCGTTTTATCAAAACAGCCTCGGAACTATTCTCGAGGATACCATTGAAATAAAATCTGCATCTTGACCTCGAAAATGGATATAAAACGGTGTGTCGCTTAGAAAAGTGGAGAAGGGAGTGTATCCGTGTGTAAGGAATTAGAGACAATGGAGTGGTCCATTTGCGCACCATCCCCGCTGAATAACACCTTCATCGAAATACCAGTCTACTCTAAACATCATCGTGACGATTTAAGACGGTATAATTGGTAAACTGCCTTCCGGTTCTAATGTCAAACTTAGTCGAAGTCCGCAAGCACTCTCAGATAAGAAGAATAATATACAAGGAATATGCTTGGAGACCAAAAAAAGTGTGGCTTTTTTAAGATGGGCGTACCAACTGAGAAAGGGTTCAACTCGGACGCTGTCCCAAATCCGTTGGAATCTATTATTGGCTGCGCATAATGGATGGCCACGCCTGGCCACGCCACAGATATGGGAAGGCGGAATTGCGAGGTGCCTCATGTAAAGCGCGAGGCTCTGTAATAGGGCAACCTTAATCTCTTCTGTTTGGGCTCTCTAGCGCCACCACCACACCTGAAGCCTTTCCCACAGAGACATCGATCCTGCGTCGATTCTCGGCCTTGCGTCGGCCTGCGTGACCATCACGGCCCGCATCTTTGCGGTTGTCCGGGTCATCGAGGAGTTCAGGACGGCCGACCGTTGCCAAGCTGCAGACGGTCATCCGCCTCAATGCCGCGTCGGTCGAGCAGCTACAGCGCTGGCTCGACGGCTCCCGCGTCATCTCTCCGACGCTGTACGGCGCGCTCGAGGCGTCGATCGCCGACTGCGCAACCATCTGCGACGACGTCGAGCACCACATCCAGGGCGTCCGGTCACAACAGAACAGAATCAGCCTTATTGGACGAGTGCGGCACCTGTACAATGGAAATGCGCTGGCCGCCGTCGAATTGGGGCTCAGCAACCAGATGCAGACCATGATGCTGCTTGCGAATTTAGTGCAACTGTGAGCATCTCGCCTGCGCCTGAGGCGTCGTTTCCTTTCTCACCTTTTTCTTTTCTCCTAGGAACGACACCGACCAGCAAGACTTTCGGATGCAGCAGGAAGAAACGCGGTCCACCCTCGCGCGAAGCAACGCCGATGCAAGCTCGATTCGAACCAAGTCGGATGATGCATCGAGCATTGGGAGCTCGACCTTGAGTGGTGGAATGGACCCCGATGCGCATTTGCAGATTGACGAGGAGCTCATTCGAAGCGGGCCGTACGTCGAGCATTACCGGCAGATGGTCGCCGCGCAGAGACAGGGCCCTGCTTCCATGAAGCGGCTTTCTACTAGTTTGCAGTCCCTATTTTCAATGCTTAAGCTGCGAGATTCAAATGATGCGTAAGACATCGCTAGCCTTTCAACTGTTTCGACAGAAGTCTCCAGTCCTACAAAGGTTGCACAAAAAGTCTCCAGCCCTCCAAAGGGTTGCACAAAAAGTCTCCAGCCCTCCAAAGGGTTTCACAAAATGTCTCCACCCTCAACATCTTGGTCGATGAGCTTCCTCTCGATCAATGGAACACAGAACGCGGTAGATATCTGGTTTCTCAGCTCTGCCAAGCCGCCTCTGAGGGCAACATCAAGTGGATCGACCAGCTGCTGAGCCAAGGAGCTTATATCAACGGCTGGGTATCCAAAGAAAAAGATGATACAGACAAATTAATCTTGCGGTGGAAGAACATCTTGCCGCCGTTCGAAGGGCTTCCGCCGGCCCAGATAACACCGCTCATGTCCGCCGTCGACGCCGGCCTCAAGGATACGGTAAAGCACCTCCTCAAAAAGGGCGCAAAGCCAAACACGACCAATGACCGGGGCCAGCTTCTCCTGGCAAAAGCCATATTCACAGGTGGAAGAGACCGGTCCATCTCCGAGCCCATCTTGCAGCTGCTGCTCGACCACGGCGCCAACCCAAACCAGAATTTCTGTCTCACGATCCAGAGCGGTGACGAGTCGCACCAGCTCAACTTCACGCCGCTATGCCTTGCAATGACCAAGGGCACCGGTGACATGGCCCAGAGGCTGGTGCAGGCTGGTGCAGGCTGGTGCGGATGTCAATGCCAGATCCTTTGGCGTATTTCCGACTGTCATTCCAACGATCGAATATGCTGCCGCCTGGATCAATGTCGGCACCAGCTGGCTCAACATGGGCGCGACGCCAGAGCACTTTGTCGCCAGCTGCCACTAGGTAGGGATCACGCCGCTGTGCCTCGCGATCGCGAAGGGCGACGCCGACATGGCCCGGAGACTCGTGCAGGCTGGCGCAGATGTCAATGCCAAATCCTTGTTCCTACTGCCGACCACCGATCCAACGCTTGAATACGGCGCCGACTGGACCCTAATCAGCGCTAATTCGCTGCACCTTGATGGCAACTGCAACCAAGTAGGGATCACGCCATTGTGTTTTGCTGTTGTAAAGGACAACATTGACATGGTCCGGAGGCTGCTGAAGGCCGGCGCAAATACCAATGCGAAATCCACTCGTCTACAGGCGACTGGCTTGAATGTTGAAAAGGCCACCGACTGGTCGGGATTCGGCGTTACCCGCTGGCCCTTGCCGTTCACGAAAACCGGTTCCCCATGACCAAGCAGCTTGTCGCAGCCGGTGCGGACGTCAATGCTGTTACTTTACATCCTGAGGCGTCTACTCGGCTAACAGAATGCCGGCCGCTCCACCTTATTGCCGACATAACCCAAGAAGCTAGCCAAAGCAAGGGCCTAGATGACAGCCTGTATATTCTCGATCTTCTACTCAAAAAAAGGTGCTCCCCTCAATGTCTCGGCCTGTGCGCAACCCGGCCTCCAGGTTCAGAGTAATGGCATAACTCCTCTGCACCTAGCACGGGGCAAGGCGGCCCAGCGGCTGCTCGCACAGGCGCGGACGTCTTTGCGGCCGATCAGGACGGGCGCACGCCGCTTCACTGGGCGACATTTGACCAACGAGATTGCCTCGGCAGCATTGAATTACTGCTGCGCAATGGGGCGCCTGTAAACATTGGCGAGATGCGCAGGAACACGCCCTTTCACGCTCTCGCTCTGCGTCGCAAGCGGTGTGACGATAATTGGAAAAAGGCTGTATCCATGCTTCTGGGTGCTAAAGGCAATCCCACGGTGAAAAATAACGACGGAGAAGATGTGCTATCCATGTGCGGATTTGAGTCAATAGAGTGGCTTGAAGAAAACAAGACAACCCAAGAAAGATTGGATGAGGAACAGGAAAGGAAAGAACAAGAGGCTAAGAGGACGGCGCAACTTGAGAAGTGGGAAAGATAAGGACGCCAGGAGACAAGGAGCGCGTATGGGTATCTGATGATGAAAATTTACTACGAGGATGGGAAAAGAATAGAATTCTACTAGAAAAGAATAAGCAAATAAAAATAATTGAATGTGTATGTCGTTCTTCAAATTCACAACTTATCACAACCTATAGTTCAACGGTTCCATATCAATAAATTCGATCCGAGACAGTCCTCGACATTATTTCATCGCCCACACCTTTTGATGCTGCGCATTTTCTGTTCTCTCTTGCGTTATCGAAGACGCGCCATTCGAGAGGTACGTTCGCCGGTATCCTGCCAAGGTCGGGGTCTTCCAGGCGATGATCCCTAGCCGTGAGATGGATACCGAGCCGTCCATATGGTGACGATGATGCAAGGACGACTCTCTCGATGACGCATGTCTCACACAGACCGCGAATCGCCAAGATGTCTTTGCCCAGCTTCGTACACGAGGCCCGCAGGAGACGACACCATCGAGCTTCGGGATCTCCAAATTATCGGCGTCAGTCTTTATCACTATGCCTATTCCCTCAGGTAGGCATTAATTCGCTGCGTGCATCCTCTGCGGCAAGTCTAGACATCTTACGAGCTACGTTGCCGTCCCTCTCAGATAATGAAGAACAAACTCAACTTCGTTCTGTGCCCTAGCATATGCTTCTCTTGCCTACGTAGCAGTTTTCTGTTGAGCACAGAAGGGCAAAGCAAAATCGTTTGTCTAACACCAAACTCCCCCAACCGTCACCTCAGGTTACACCGAGGAGTCGATGATCTGATACAAGAAGGAGCCTACAAAATAGATCCTCGCTTTCAATCGAGGACATTTCTCTCACTACCTAGATTTCGCCCTACGTACACGATGAACTCTGTATCAAATAAATTAATCGCCGAGTTTGTCGCTGAATAAAGCAAACGGTACATCATGAAGCACCTAGTCTGAGGTATTCGAAGGCGAGAAGTTGTGAGGCGACGCATCAAGAGGACTATTCAGACCTGTGTAGAATCTGTTTCTGGAATCAGATTACAAAGGAAAAGATGGCAATACCTTTTCGATGTTGCTAAAAGTGTAAAACAATAGCATAGAATTTTTTTTTTTTGTGCACATTCATGCCGAGAAGAGCGGACAGGCCATTGTCGGCAAATCGAGTAAGGCAGAGTCGGTGTCGGAGGTGATGGAAGCCTAGGCAGATTCCAGGAAAGCCGCCCTTTGAGACGAGGCGCGGTGGAGGGAGAGCTCATATTGAAAGGAGGTCAAATGCCATATGAAAGTACACGGAGCAAGACGACATAGACCTACAAAAAAGTAGGGCGATGTTGACCTTCAAATCTCATCTCGACGACATCTCCAGGCAGAAGGCATGCAGACTTGCTCCGCGTGGTAAGGCCCGCTGTGAGACTCCGCTTCCTGCACAGTTCAAGCAGCTCGGCCCCTTGCATGCTTTCCAGACCCAAGTAAATGCAACCGAAATACTTTTGGAAGTGATCTGTGTTGCCGGCATAGCTCGGTGTAAGAGTAGTAGGCTTGCATCATATGCTGTCTTCCCTCCACCCCTTGACCGCAATAACTAGACGCGTTTTCTTACTTTACAAAAAAATATTTTTATTTCCTTCTCGTTCTATCCGCGTTTATCCTCGCCGCTCTTTTCTTTTGGGCTGTGGTCGGGAAAGATGGGAATATCAGAAACATTCCGTGACTTGCTCACCGCCAATCTTTGAGCGGAACCAAAGGTATCCTCTTCCGGACCAATCATAGCTGAAATAGGGCACGAGACTTTCTTTTCAATAACAACCTGACGATGAAATTGAACAAGAAAATAAAAATATAAAAACATAAATAAATAATAAATATGGAATATTTTACTCGACATGCTCTGTTTCTTCCTTTGCTTCCTCGACGGGATGGCACGAGGAGTTGGCCGATTTTGGCAAGTTGCTTGTAAGAGGCAAATAAAGCCCATTCCAATAATCAGGTTACAAAAGCCGTGTGAAGTCTTGTTGAATGCCAATATCAGACGTTGTTATAGCCTCTATAATACGATCTCCTCGACCTGCTGAGCCATGAATCAGCCGTAGCGAAATGAGGCGGTCTACGCCATCCTATTTTTCAATCCCAGAACCCGGGATTTCATTTTATCATTAACAAAAGCCGGTGGATTGGGATAGCAAAGACATCGACACGGCACATGGACATGCAAACAAATAAACACCCAAGCCGAATACCGTGAAATAAAGTTTCCGAATGATATATCTTTCATTCGTTATAAAAAAGGGAATAAAATGATATTCGCACGCCACACATTACTCATGCAGATTTACTAGAAAGAAGAGAGGGAATAAGATGGAGTATGCGTGTTTCACTATTCTGCGATCTGCTTGGTGATCTTGTGAGAAGACCTTATAGGATTAAAATGCAAAAAAAGATAAAAATGAAATGAAACGCAAACCGAGCTAATGGTAGAGAACTGGTGCGAAGAATACCATCTGACTCTCTTGCCAACAAAGCACAACGGCGGTAGATTACCTCAAGCGAGACATCCTCTCCGCGTGTGTGGGGTGTTGGGTAACAACAGAAAGAGTCACGCTGAAAAGCTTAAGGCAGCCCGGCAGAAACTGGGTCGGCTTTTGTTTGTTTTGTTATTTTTATCTCTAGGACTAGGCAAGCAAAGCTTTCGTAATGACTCCAGGCCATTCTCTGGCAAGCTGGCTGTATATACTAAGAATCTTGAAACAATATCAGGTAGACATATCAGACAAAATAGAGACACGCAGCGACAGCTACTTGGTTACGTTGATGTCAATATTTTCAGGCACTGAGAAAGATAACATTAGTTCCTAGAGGATAGGCGGTAGTGCTCTCGGTAACCGAGAGAATTCTCTTGAGCCAGGACATCGTTGTTCGATAAGATGCTTCTTATAAAAACAAACAGAAAAAGAACGACTTATCGAGAGAGACATGCCACATTCTCAGCGGGGTCCGAAGTTCATCGGATCTCCGGTTCAGACTATTGACAGAAGACATAATCCTGAACAAAGCCATAGGCTGGCTAGGGAACTTGTTGGCCTGTCCAACGCAAGTCATAATGACATTCATCCTCTGTCCGCGCTTTTCTCATCGTCCGAAACATACTAAGCACAATAATACTTGGTCGGATCAATGACAGCTTCTACTCTCTTGACAACCAAGCCTCCATCTGCGCCTATTTTTGGGATCATTATGGATTCACGCATCTGTAATACGGCAGATGAAAAACACAAGGTGAGCAGGTGTGTGTGTGCCTGCGTCCCTGCATGCCTCGAAACGTAAGCAGAAGAGGCGCATGGCCTAAGAGTGGTTTGTTCCAAAACTAAACGAAGTGCATTTGTGCCTGACGTCCGAAGCGTCGTAAGGGCCGATCATAGCACACGAGCAAGGCCGCAATCACACGGAGAGTGTGATGGAGCAAGCTCGTAGGCCAGGCCCCGGGTGGGGGGTTTAAGCAGTGCGTATACTCTGTGGGAGATCTTCAGCAGGAAGAAATGGAGAAATGGGAGAAATGCCAAACCAGAGGAAAGGGATACGCTTATGGAAAATGCAGCCGAAGATTGCAAGGAAGGGTGAGATAGGCTCCTCTGGGGCTGGACAGAAAACGCGCAGGCCACTTCAAAGGTCTTTCCCCTACGGTTGGTGCAATGCAAGGGGATAGGGTGATCGAACGGCGGATTGATCGCCTCACTGAATGGTGGTAATTGTTCCGTGATGAGCTCACAAAATCGATGAAGAATTGGTCGCACACCGCACTTCCGGGGCGTCGCTCTGTCTCTTTCTGACGTGTGGATAGCTTACCGTAGCCCGAGCTGTGGGTTGTAGATTAGGCAGTTGAGGGAGGAAAACAGGGCAAGCATATCAAAACGCCAGTCTGGTCAGCGAGCCAACCAACCCCAAAATCAGCCAAGGCCTCTTTCTTTCTCTGGCTGCGCTTTGAGGAATAAATGGGGGGGGTTTGCAGACCTTAGCGGGCCGCAGAATATGCGGCCACCTGCACGAGCGAGGGCCACTCCGGACCAACCCAATCAGTCGCGACATAACCAAGGCAAATGGGATGTTCCGGCTTGACTGCGGTGAAGCAGAGAGAGTAAGAAGAGAGTAAATCGATTTTCTTAGTCCCGAAAAGCCTGTAGTCGTAGGCCTCGCAAGCGGAACAAGCCAAACGAGTCTGGTAATAGCGACTCAGCGAAGGAGAAAATAGAGACAGGTCGGTAGGATAGACCAGCCACCGGAATTGTCGCCTGAGATTCCCCTTATGCTCCTGTCTACCTAACTGCTGCTATATTTTTTGTCTTCCCTATTTTGTCGAAAAGTCAACAAAATGCCCTCATAGGATCCGCGCTTTTGCGCACAAGCAGATTCCAATAGGCTAGAGCAATGCATATTGGTTCCGGTCCTTTCCCCCTTCGAATGAAAATGAGAAGATCAAAACAAACCAGCAGAACAACAACAGACTACCAAAAGTCAAAGTCGGTCGATTGTTCATTATCATGTGCACTGTGCTGGCGATATTTGAAGCGCAGAAAAGGAGAAACCAGCGAGCGAAGACGGAGACGAGAGTAAAAAAAAAGACAAATAGGAGATGGAGACAGAAGACGAAATCAAAGAGGATTGGGCGAGAGTTCGCCTGTAAGGAGCAAATCGAGTCATGAGGATGATCGCTGCTTTTGTTCGTAATTCGCTATTTTTTATATATATATTTTATATTTTTTTTTATATTTCATTTTATGTTTTATTCTTTGTCCAGAAGACCGAAACTTCTCTGGGAAAGCGGCACCCAGTGTGAAGAACTTTAGGAGAGAGGGAGACAAGAACCGCTAGCCCACTAACACTATAAATATACGCACGCTGTCAACCGCTCTTTCCCCTGTCACTGTATCTTATTCAGCATGACTACCAAGTTTTGCGTGGTATTTCCTCTCTAGGCAGTCGCAAAAATAGCTGCTAGGGTGGACGTCTGTGTCGCTCCGCTAATGGGAAGGCGCGAGCGGGAGACGGCGCGCGACGGCAGGAGCGGAGCTGTCCACTAACTACTTGTACGAGGAGGGGCAGTCACTCGCTTGTTCGCCTAGGAGCGAGATATATTGTTCTCAGTGGTTACATATTTTCGCAGTGGTGCAATGCCGCCTCTTCATAGGGTCTTACTGAATCATGTCTTGGATGGACTGATTTAACCCAACTCGATCATACACTGTGACCGGGACTGCGACTGCTGCAGCTGTTGCGACGGTCATTGTTCTCACGGGTACGAGTAACTCATACGCAGCGCTGTGGCGCGCATCTTATTCGCCGTCTCTTGCTTCCCCTTCCGGTTACGATACGAGCGAACTAAGCCCAGCTCTCCGCCGTTGGAGTGGCTGACCCCCTTTTGGTCGGGTACCAATGCTCCCCACCAAAAAGAAGGGACCTAAGACAGAAACCGAGAACGACAGTGGTCGAAAAAGAGACAGCTGCCCCATTTCTGCCCAACCTGCGAGTACGAAACCCGCTGGCCACTCAAACGGAGACCTGTTCCAATACCCATCGCCTGCTGCCCAGTCAATCAAACACGGCGGCCATACGGAGAGCTGCCTCTCTCCCACTCTGTTTCTCCCTCTGACCCACCCCCTTCCCACCGTCTAGTTGGGCTGTCATGGTCATTGAAGCGAGTGCTTGTGTCAACTGCGTCTCTGCTTCTTTACTGGCTCCTTAGCGGGTGCGCCATTCTGTGATCGCTGCTGATCTAGGCCTCTGTAATGGTCTGCCATGCCTCTTGGGAGCTGGGCTCTGTCAGGGCGTAAAAAATTCGGTTCCTCCCTAGAAGCAGACTATTGCTTCTGCCGAGGATGGCGACAATATACGAGCTTCGACCTCGTGCGCGTCCTCTGGCAGTAATCGGACATGTCCCATCGTGTCTGGCGAAAGAGGCAAATCTATTTCTCTTCGGTGTCTCTGCCCCTTTGGTTTTTCTTCAAGGACCCACAGAGCAGGTTTGTAAAGTTCTTAGCATATTCATTGTTTGTTTACATATTTTCGTGCTCCATATGCGCCTGAGGAGCTGAGCAGAGCAACAATCGGTTCATTGCCGAGGGGAAAGTGATTGCGTCGTCCTCTGGCACACATTCGATCGCAGCTCGTCCCCGTGTGATCTGATTAACTGCATTCCTCCAATTTTCGCAAAGGACTGCGATTTGCTGCATTTCAGTCATTTGGCCGCCCCGTGAATTGATTTGCATCTAGCCGTTCCCCTCCTTCTTCCCTTCGCTTCCCTCTTTCTTACTCGCCCCTGCCACAGAGCGGTCTCGTTTTTGCAGACCCGCTGCCCAAAACCCAAAGGCAGTTCAAGGCGACTCCCTTGTCGTTCTTTCGCAGTTCCTGCAGTTCCGGCCAGGGCCGCGGAGCATGGGCCGAAGTTACAGTCCGAATCATTCGTTAAAGACGTCCTTTCGAGGTTCCCAAGAGACGCTTTGTGAGCATGGACTGGTGCTTGGCTGCTAGTGTGTCAACAGAGTCACTAGACCCACTTATGCTGGCCACAAGGGAGAGCACTCTAATAACTGTAAAGCTTAAGGTACCAAGAGGGCTTGTCACCTACGACTGTCAGGCGGACGCAAAAGGGAGGGAGAGGGAAGGACACAGGCACTGATGCGCAAAGAGTCCTCGCCTTCACCACAAAGGGAAAGAGGGCGGGAAAGAAGATGGTGGTGGGTAGTGGGCACAGTGGGCAGCGGGCTGAGGAAGTGGGATATGCTGCATGAGCGTGAGGAGTCTCGGCAAATAGACAGTGACCCGACTGTGACTTGTCATGGAGGGCAATCTTGCGGTGAGTGTCGAGTATCTTGCAAGGAAGACACTAACGAGAAATGAAGAACAAGAAGGAGAGAAGGGCCACGAGAAACTAACAATCAAAAGAGGCAGATGCGAAAAGAAGGCAGAGAAGACCTTGCGGACGGCACGCAGGCTGTTCCTTCAGTTCACTGAGGGTGTTGTTATAACCATAAGCAGTGTAATCTGTGTGTATCTTTTTAATCGTATTATCCCAAGAAGGAAAGTAATAGACAAATAGACAATGGCAAAATACGAAGGAAAGCTTGCTCAGAGCAGAGCACGTAGCAGTTGCTTTACTTGATGGTTTAGTTTTCGGGGTCTCTCTACTTCCCTTCGAACCATCGCCATTTTCCTCGTTGTTGTTGTTATTGTTCTCTCATCTTCTCTTTTCATTTGTGTCAGTTTTCTTCATCACCAGTCATTTTCTCCCTTATCCCTCGTCTATCATCTCTCGTTTCATTGCCTCAACCTGTGTCTATCTGCCCTCTCTCTCTCAGCGCCCCCCGTAACTACCACCCCCTGGTCAGCCCTCGTTTTTGGCC